>PVHY01001093.1:112747-175315 GCA_004024945.1 Uropsilus gracilis | reverse complement strand
CCTTCCTTCCTTCCTTCCTTCCTTCCTTCCTTCCTTCCTTCCTTCCTTCCTTCCTTCCTTCCTTCCTTTTTTTTGAGACTAGGTCTCCCTATTTTTGCCAGTGGAACTGCAGGCTCACGTTGTCCCGGGTACCATGAACTCAAGCGATCTCCATCCTCAGCTTCCCAGGTAGCTGGGATTACAGGCACGTGCCACCATGCCCAGTTATTTTGTGGGGACTAGGTCTCGCTATGTTTCCCTGAGCGGGACTCAAACCGCGATCCTCGGTTCCAGCTGCGGTTTCCTAGGCTGCCGCTAACAGGCATGCACCACCTTGCCCGGCCTCTTTCCTTTTGTTGATGTGGTAAATTATATTGACTGATTTTCATTTACTTAAACATTTTACTCACTGAGATAAATCCTATTTAGTCATAAAATATAATCTAGATGGAAGTCTCCTCCAGGCATTTCTCTCCATCTACCTCCTATTTCATGAAGCATGAATTTTTTCTCTGTCTCACTGCACAATTCGTGTTGGTCTCTGACCAAAGGGTCTTCCAGTTTTGTCCCAAGTCAGGAGACTCTCTGGATATAGTGTCCTTCTGGCTAACTTAGATGTTTGTCTCAACAGCAAAGTAAGGAAATTCCCGTATTACCTTCTAGAAGACAACTATCTATTACATTCTAGAAGACAACTATCTTTTTTTTTTTTTTTTTTTTTTTTTTTTTTTTTTTTTTTTTTTTTTTTTTTTTTTTTTTGGAGGCATCTATCTTAAGTGTATTTTTTGATGGGTGATTTTTTTTACAAGTTTTAAGTTATAGAAATAGTAAAAGTAGTAGTTAGTGAAGTTAAATACTTCAAAATTATATTTCTATAATCTTGCTTTAATATCCCTCCATTTTATTCAAACCATATTACTAAGATTCTGGATGTCCATATATATCCCGTGTAATTTGTTCCATTTTATTGTACTTCATCTCAGTAGCATTTTGTCCTCCTACCTCTCTTCTAGCCATTACTTTCTTCTGCATTCTCTCGTTTTAAGCTATCCTGATGTTTCTTACATTATATCTATGACTATCTTAATTTTCTGTAATTTTCTGCAGTTGCTTCATTCATTGGTTCAGGATTCTATCAAACACATTTCTCAGTCTTATGCTTTCAGAGGAATAAAATAATAATTAAAATTGTGTTTTTAATTAGAGAAAATCATTTGTCTCATGTCTGTTTATGCCTGATATTAGCTTTTGTTATTTAAAATTTTTAATACAAGTCATAAACTTAATACCATATTTTTCTAAAACATACTAACTTTACATTTTTAAAGGACACTGACAGCTTTTGATATATGTGTAAATTGAAAACAAATTATAGCTTTAAGCAAATTAAGAAAGTTAACTCTAGAAAAAGTGTCAAAAAGTTCAACTTTAAAATAGTGTTAAGTGAGAGACTGTAGTTTAGAGTTCATCATGAGGAAATGAGATTTGCTAACTATTGTGTATTTTCAAATATCAATTTATCATCACTAATTACCATCATTATAGCATATGAAAACAAGATTAATTGGAATTCTGAGTTCTCTAATGAAATCTTTTGTAGGAAAATTTATGTTAGGAAAAAAAAAAAAAAAAAGAATATCCCCAGGTCTCCTAGTCCTCCTCTTTGAACATTCCCATCCATCTTATTGGTATTTGTGACTTCAAAAAATATCCATATATATTAAAGACTTTAGAACTAGATTTCAACTTCGATATTAGCTATATGATCAAATTTCTATTTATTATTACTGCACAGAAATAGCACAATGAAAATATATATAATAATGGAAATAAGTGATTAATTTCATGTTTCTTCAGAAAATACTTTGCCTCTTACAGATAGAATAAATTGAGACAACATTTTACCACATGCATATTTTATTTTTTAATGAAAACAAACTTGAATTACAGAGAAAGATTCCGTCATATGAAAATGATCCTGAGTTTGTATTCTGGAACTAACTTTGCAAACTCTGTTCAGTAACTAACAGTAAACCTGGGGACCTCTTAGAATTTTAATTATCTATGAAATATTTTACATGCTACAAGTTTTTAAAAGCTTTTTTCATGTTCTTATGAATTATAGTACTAATATCATAATGACATTTAGAAAAGAATAAAATAAAAGTTGGATAAGATTTTCCAGATCTACTCATCAAATGATCTTGATTTTACATTGCTGCTTTCTCCTATTAAGTGATTCGATCTTTTACTCTACTGTTAGGGAGTTTCATATCTTTTATCCATTCAAACCTATAGAATGATACAGGGAAACACACTTTGTTAATTTCTGTGTGCCTACTTAAAGTTGTCATTATTACTAGCAACATAGTAAGTCAGAATGCAACACTTATTTCCCCCTAGGGAAGACTGAACATTGAATAGGAATTATTTCCTGGATCCTGCTGTATTCACATGATGTACATGCAGAGGTTCTATTTCTGAAAGTTTTTAGAGGCTAATGTGTCATTCTTTTGATCATTGATCTTAAAACTTAGCGCCACATAGGCAACCATTTTTATCAATATTCAAAATTAATTGAATTGTGATTTTTTCACATAAATATTTGTACTGGAAGCATCCTGTTCAATAGTGGTAGGAGAACGAGTTATTATGACAGAAACAGTCATTCATAGATCTATAAACAGTGACTCAAATGTATGAAGCATTGCATAGCAATCTCTGCCATTTTTTATGAAGAGAGACTGTGGGAGAAAAGTAAGCAGCTCTGAGAAGGACAGGTAATAAGGAAACTAAACAAAGTGGGGAGTGAAGGGATAACTTAGATTCAGAGGAGCTGATGATCCATGGGGAAAAACTGACCTAAATAGAATCATAATGCCTGATACTGATCCTTACTTTAGTGAACTTCCATAACTGAGAGTACTGATCAGGTGATTACTATTTCATATTATTATTAGGAGCTCTGCATTTCTCTTGAAAAAGCACTACACATGTTTTTATCATTATTTTACATTTATTTTACACCTATTCTTTCACTTTGAATCCAGAGAACTAATAAACACTTTTCAGAATTTATCCAAGAAGCAAGGAATGAATTATGGGATTGATAATCAATTCTATCACAAAGTTTATATCTGAAGACCAAAATTTTGCATAATAAAAAAACTCATGAAACTTGTTTTATAGTTTATGGCAAAACATCTTTTTCTTCATGATCTTTTTGATTAGTGATAAATTGAAGATTCTTTTTATGTTGTTTCTTTTCTTTTATTTAGTTTGATCATTACTGAAAGATAGTAGCTATAGTTCTGGGGAATATGTAAAAATCTGATTATATAGATAGGTATGTGTGTAGATAGATAAATAGATAAGCTGACAGATTCTTTTCATATTAGCTAAAAGAGTGGCATTAGTTACAGTATAAATGCTCATGGGTAAAGGATTATAATAAAAAGTCTTGAGATTTTACCACTCATATTCAACCAAATATTTTAGTGCTTATACTATGGAAGAAAAGCATTTTAAGTACTTAAGAGTATGCTGTAAAAATTATACCTAATCAGATTCCACATGGATAACTTAATGAAATAAAATAATATAAGAAATTGATAAGGCAAAAATGAAGTATACATATCAAATAGGAGTTTTCCCCCAAAGTGTACATTTTTTAAAAGAAGCAAATATTTGGGTTGTTAGACATTCATTCATGAAATGCATATATCATGATGTTTTTAAAACAAAATAAATATTTAAGATGATTATTTGTAAATTCAGGTGATAGTTATAAATTATTCTTTCAAGGATGAAAAGAATGCTGGATAAATAATAAAAAAAAAAATAGTTTTCCCACCACAGTTATTTCACTTGCTAGCTAATGGATTCTGAAAGGTATAAGACATTTTATTTTCAGCTTTCCTCATGTTAAATTTTGAAGATAAGACCAGTGGTAATCACATAATGTTTTATTTTGGAATATTAGATATATTTATGTATTAGTTACCCAGCCAACATGAAAACATTAAAGAAATTTATCATAGTATAAATTGGCATTGCTATTTCAATTTCCCCAAAGACCTCAAATTAGTTTTTTTATTCCATTGTATTTTATAATTTATTTTGCAGAAATTTCCATAAGTAATGATGAACATACCTTAGTGGTTTTATCTAAGTTAACAGACCTTGATTTTTTTCTATTTATTTATATGCTAGGAATAACTGGTGAGTTAGTGCACCTAAAGTTTGCTTTAATTTTGAGCTGATGTACAAAACCCAAAGTAAGTTCTCATCCTTTCTTTAATTCCCTATTAGTTTTTACATACAAAACATAATTTCCAAAACATATTATTATCTGATATATGTACATATTATGTGGAAATATTAATTTTATAAAATGCTTGCCTCATTTTCAGATAGCATATAATAATAAAGCTATTAACTTATATTTAAACAAAAATTATATTTCCATTTATTTCTCCTTTTTTAAAGTTTATTGTTTCACCCTCAAGAGAAACCTAAGAAAGGTTGAAAAACATAAACAAGGACACCTTATGTTTAATTAATGTTAAAAGAAATAGAAGATAAGAAAAGTGGAAAGATATCTCTTTCTCATGGATTGGAAGAATCACCATCGTTAAATGACCATCCTACCCAAAGCAATTTAGAAATTCAATAAGTCAAAATAAAAATTACAGTGATGTTCTTCAAAGAAATGGAATAAATATTGCTTAAAGTCATATGGAACCACAACAAAAACAGAGACAAACCCGTGGAATCAATTTGAGACCCCAAAAATAAAACCACACATATATGGACAGTTAATCAATGATGACAGAACAAATAATATACACTAGATAAAAATATATACCGAAAGAAGGAAACCTCTTTGAAAATGGTGTTGGGAAAACATTCCGTAACACAAGCTCCTGAGATAGCTTTGTGAACTCATTCCAAAGAGAAGGAAACCAAAAGAGAATATAAACAACTAGGACAACTTCAAGCTAACAACCTTCTATACAACAAAAGAGACTGTAACTAAAACAAAGAGATACCTATTAAATAGGAGAAAATATTTGCATATCATATGTTTGACTAAGAGCTGATAATCAAAAATCCACAGAGACCTCATACAACTCAAAGATAACAAAAAATCGAATCAGAAATGAGGAAAACGATAACTAGACACTTTTCCAAATAAAATATACAGATAGCCAACAGGCACATGAGAAAAAGTGATCATGACATATCATCAGGGAAGTGCAAATCAAAACCACAATGAGCTACCACCTCATACCAGTAAGAAGAACCAATATCAAAAGGACCAGAAACAAGAATTTCCACTGTTTGTGAGAATGGACACTCTTGCAGCCCTTACGGAGCAGTGTGGAGGTTTGTCAAAAGATTGAAAATTAATCTTCCATACTACACATCGATTTTACTCCTAGATAGCTACCCTATGAACACAGAAACAATAAATCAAAAGATAACCTGATCTGTGTTTTATTGAAACACTTTTTACAAAAGCCGACATGGAGTCAGTTCAAGTGCTCCAAAACACTGAGCGCTAAAGAAATGCAAGATATATACACATAGTGAAATAATACTTAGTGATCAAAAATGATAAATTTATGACATTTCAGCAACAACAATGGAGTCAGAAATAATTATGTTTAGCAAACTAAGCCAGAAAGGGAAGTAACTTTACCACATGTTAGTGGAATATAGAGAAGTTAAAGATAGGATAAGACAAAGATAAACATTAAAACAAACCCTTGAAAACTGACCATAGATCTGAAGAAGTAAAGGGGGAACTGTGAATATGGGGTGTGGAGTCAGAAGAGTATATTGAATTTGGTAGAGTTGTATGGATGATTTATTTGATGGTGGGAAACCTACACCTGAAAGATAAAATACTATACTATAAAAATACTAACAAGGAAATACAAAATATGATAATTCATTAAAAATAAAAATATATCACTTACATGGAATGTAATTTACATTTACTTGGAAAAAAGCTCATCAATTTATTATTACTTAATTTTAAAATTTATCTATATAATAAATAAAAGTTCTTCTAAAACTGTGCACTTTGGAAAATTTCTCTTTAAAAACCTACACCACATAGACACAAACATGCAAAGATATTTTAATTATTAGTACTGTATTCCAATCACATAACCAAAAAGTTCAGTTGACCAGAGCAGAGTAAGTGGTGGCATATGCATACATTGTGATTGAAAATACATAAATCAATATGGTATAATATGAACATATATAAAGTAAAGCACCTATTAATTTAACCTACTATAGGAAGGAAACTAATAATAGCTGAGGTTCTAAAAGGCAAGCCTAGTTTGTCTTTGTAAATAGCCTCATAAACTTAAAATATTTGAAATGAATTGTGCCTATCTAAAGATTAATTACCTTGTTAAGCTGTGCTTATATTGCCATGCAAATATTAAGTCATCAATGCAAATTATTTTTGTGCCTTCTCTGAAGCGTCAATAGCACACTTTTTTTTTTTTTCTGATTTGAGCTAGTTGGAAACTGGACTTAAGAGGGTAATTACATATATGTGTAGTTGAGAGATTTAAGTTCCACCAGGTTAACTAAATTATCTGTGAAATATTTTGTAGAGTATTGGAACTCTACATAATGAACTAGTGAACACACAGCTAAAATTCTCTTGTGATGCTTTTATTTTTGCTAAATGTCTTCCATACACAATACAATGTGCCAGCAGTTACTATGTAAAATACTAATCTTCTCATAATGTATTATTAATGGTTAAAAATTCAAGACAAATACAAAGATGAAGAAGTGGAAGAAGAAAAACCATACAAAACAAATCAAAAAAAATATATAGCAGAAAATCTTTTGAGGTCTGCCTCTCTTGAAATTTGGACAATAATTGCAATCAATGGTATAGCTACAATTGAGAAGAACTAAAGATGATACTGAGTTTATTTTCCGATCAGAGAGAGAGAGAGATTTCATTTTATGTAAATAGAGGTATAGACACTTTTTGAAACTGTCTAATGAGACTGTGTCTCTGTAAAAGTTGTTCCCAATTAGAAAGCAGAGTATTTGCCAGGTACTGTGTCTATCTATAGCTTAGTTAAGTAGTGAAGCTGGGGATTATCCTTGGTAAATATAATAACTACTCTTAGGATTCATCAGGGAAGGTCTAGAAAATGAACAATCAGAGAGAATTAGAAAAATGCTTAGTATTTTTGTTATCTAATATGTAGAGACATGTACACATGAACATGCATATTAGAAAAACATAATAGAAATAAATGACATCCATATCAACAAATATCCATGTCTCCCATATGTATAATATGATATATATTAGACAAACATGTCATATGAAAATTGCTGTTTAAATTACAGAAGTACACTTGTGATTTTTATGTATGGTTCAGTATTGCACTGTTTTCTCTCAGTCAATAGTGTGTTGGTCTGGCTGAGAGCCCAGGTCTCTCATATAACGATCAACCTGAGACTAGCATAGTACCATCTGGTTGTCTCAGGAAGGAAATAGATGAAAAAATATCTACCAATTTATGCATTCATTCTGAAAGCATAATAATACAAACCACAACATGACATTTTTTCAGTGATGTACCTGCTTGCAAATAAATAAAATCTATGACACATTGTTCATTTTATTTTTTTGTGGATAAATTTTAAAAAAGATTAGAAACAGGTGGTGAATATGACTTTTTTTTCATGGCATGAGAAATGTGAAAGTCATCGCACATTTTGCAATATAGGGAGGATCTAACCTAGGTATACAACTGAGGAGAATAGTCAAAGAAGCAGAGCACCTCTGGACAGCAATGTGGTGAAACTGAGAAAATGTATCAGGAAATAATTCATGATCACTGACATTGACTTTATAATAAAGGAATGGAAAAATAATACTTTTTTTCTACTAGATCACTCTTTTTTGTTGTTTTTTATGGTTTTAGGCAGGTCATTTACAGAAACTATGTGCCATTTGACTTTCTGATATGTTGTAAATAGATATTTACTTTCCCACTAACTTTCAGGCTATTGTCTGATCCTGTAGTGACGATGTTTTCTATGTGTGCCTTCCTGTGATTATCTCAGATAATAAATATTATATAAAGAATCTCAGTAAGGAAAGGTTTTTTTGTTTTTGTTTTTGGTCAATGTTCCATCTTGCTAGAATAACAGCATACCTTAAATATGCTGAGTCTGTCTCATTGGAAATTTGAGCATAATTGACAATATTAGTTTTCTACTCATAAACAGTAGATGATTTTCTTTCTTTTTTATTTCACATTCTTAATAAAGACTTTTTCATAAGGAGCATCATCATGATTTTATTTTTTATGTTGTGTAAACTACATGTTGTAACTTAAAATGTAAAAATGTAAAAGTTAGTGGATAAGAACATGAATGGGGAAGAAAGTCTTAAAAGGCAACCTTATAAATACCATTTTTAACTATAATATTTAAAATGTCACTAGTGTACATTTTTTTTGAACAAAGGACATTGGTGTTTACAGTATGGTCAGCACAACATCACTCTATTATAGCTTAAAGAAATGTTACAACTTGATTCTATGCTATTTATTCTAGTGAATTCCCTTGGAAGATGTAGGAGATAGAAATACCTAAAATGGAAATTCATCAAAATGGAAATTCATCGTATGGAAAGTCACATGATAGCATGACTTTAGGACATTTAGGTAAGAATTGTTTAGTCTACTTAACCCTTTATTTGCCAATCAATTTTTTCCAAAATGCAAAAAGTGTGTTTTCTAAAGTTAATGGTAATGTTAGTTGTTAAATTTTTAGGAGTCAGGAGTTGGATGAATCGTCATCCTTGGTAGGAACAATTATCTCTATACATTCTCTACATTCAAATTTTTCTTTAACTTAACATTCCTTAACTGATTTACAGTACTTACTGTTACTCCCATCCACTGAGACTCTACACTCTAGATATGGGCACTTAGAGACTTTACTTTCTTCAAATTTCACTTTAATATTCTCCTCCATTTTCTAATGGCTTCAGAGTTTGTACTCTATCTCTGACTGTTATCTCAGAACAATACAATGAAAATTTAAACAGGAAATTTCATCATAACTTGATTATATAATTGATTCAGCAATACTGAAATTATGCGTATAGTACAAAGATATATCCAGTTTAGGTATATGTGTGAAGATGTATTATACATATAAAAGCAAAAAATTAATGTTTTTCTTTGAAAATATATAAAGGCATTTTGATATTTAAGAAGTTAAAAAGTGTCACTGTGAGGATTTATTTTTTATTGTTATTCTCACATGGAGGGCATGCTATTTTATAGTTGCTGTTAATTGATTTGATTGTGACTGAGCATATCAAAACCATGTTTTTCATGTTATAATGCCATGCATACAAAATATCTTTTTCTAAGTTTTCTACATACATACAAGTGTTTTAAGAGAGATATTAAATCTGGAAAGATTTTAGAAATCTCAATTCATCACTAAGTACTTTCTTAGAAAATTTTCTTGCTGCCATTCTCAATTATTCAGCAAACTGATAGAACTTGGCATGTTAAAGTGTTAAAGGTCTCAGAATTGTGATTAATATTGCAGATAGAAATGGTAAAAGACTATTCTAAAACTATGTTCATTGAAAGGTTTAAATTAGAAATTTTAGAAAACTGGTTTTTAACTTTAAATTCAATCTTCAAGGAAGCAGTGTAGACAAAACACTGACAGTTCATCTTTGTCTCTATAACAAATAACTATTTTACTATGAAAATAGTTTGAAGAGAGAACTACGCATTTTGATGTAATTTGAATTATTTTACTATAATTGAATCTCCGCAGTTCAGTCCATTGTGATGTTTGCTTAAAAATCTTTTATAAATTGAACAATATGCCTATTTGATATATCGCAGAGCTGAATGTCACGGAAGAGAATAAGATAATTTCTATTCTGAAGCAGGAGGTCTGTCTCACACACATACTTAATATTAGCAAAATTTATTAGGGTGAGAAATGTTTTCCAGTATCTGTAAATCTAGAAGGCAAATAACTAGAAGTGTTTATTATAGGCTAATATATTATTGATGTAAAGAAATGCTTACTATTACCTAAACAAATCACAGCATTGAATATTGTACACAATTTTTACTGAATATTTTTATAGGTAACTCACTTTAAGATAGAGCTTTCATTTTGAGTCTGCAATATTATGCTTATATAGTTTGCAGTAAAGCAAATTATATTTAAAGCTAAAATAAATTTAAAAAGAAGTTTTGGCATACAGTTACTTGTAATATACTTGCTGTTTATAGGATTTTATAGGTAAAATTGGTTTTCATTATGAGCTTTCAATAGAGTTATATTTGTTATGCATAGTTCATGTTTTTATTTTACTATTTTTTTTGAATTTGGAAAAAAAATTTTAATCTGTCTTTTAAATAAGGAAACACTCAGTGAATATTAGACCACTAAAGAAAAGAGTTTTCTAATTTTCAAAATTTACCAAAAAAAAAACAAGATATAAAATTCATATAACTATTCAGTTATTTAGATAAAATAAATACCTGTTCCTGAATATATGAGAATATGCTTAGAAATTATGGTATCTTTTTGATTTATCATTAGTTTCATATAGTACTTTGGTGTAACATCTGGCTGTTCTACTAAGTAAATTCCTTTCAGCATGGATAGGGCACCAATGTATATTCTCTAGCATACTACTCTGTGCTTGATCTTATAAATTATGCTCACTGTAGATTCACAAAGGGAGAGGGTGGGATAATCAAAATACTGGAAGGATAGAATTGATATTATAGCTATTTCATTATTCTAGAAATATCTTAGACATTTTTAGTACTTCTATTGAAAAAGATAAATATAGTAAACTAAACAAAGTAGGAAAAACTGTTCTAGAGTTACTATAAGAGAAACACTGCTATAACCATATGAAGAGAGAGGAATTTACTACATGTCTTCCATGTATCCTAATCCCAATTATGTCCCATAGCAACTACAACTTTAGTTAAAGAGATTTTGATCATCATATATATATGATAGAGCAATATATGGTCCTATAGATAACTACAGTATTAATGTTATAAATACATATATACATATATAATGTATTTTAAAATACTTCATGATTTCATTTGTTAATGTTCTGTCTTCCCCTTTACTATCAAGACTTTAGGATCTTTGTTTAATCACTTTAGTATTCCATGTATATACTCATTATTCTACACTTCTAAGCTAATGGACAAAAGGGATTGTTTATATGTGAAGTTGTATAATTACTAATTTGCTTTATCTTACAAAGACAGTGGTCTTAGAATTGTAAAAGTTAACATGAATTACTCAAAAATAATTTATTTTGACATTTAAATATTTTTGTATATGTTCATTACATTCCCTGGTCAGCTTTTATTTAGCTATGTTAGTGTGTGATTGAGAAAAATTGTGGAACCAGGAGTGTAATTCTACATCCCAATTAAAAATGGAATGTTTCAGAACATTGAAACATAATACAGTGATACAATGCTAAAGCAATATATCAAATCCCTCTGGAAAGACAGGTCAGCTAATATGGGAAACTCAGTGGACTTCCGTAACCAAGGAGACACCCAAGAGACACAACAGGAGACATGAATGACTGAATATCCCTGATCACTGCCCCTTATATCCATATAAACACTTGCTTTTCAGCCACTCAGCAGCTACACACTTGGCATCCGTCCCTGCTCTATCCCTTCCCAAACACAAGAAATGAGAGAATAGTCCCTGGAGCTTCCCAGTCCCCAAAGCTGGACTATTAGGGTTTATTTTACTTATCTATTACTTTTAAATCTTTAATATTATTTTTTAAGGATTTATGATATTCTATGGAATATCTTGTTCTATATCAATCTGTTCTTGTAACAGTTGTGTGCAACTGACTGCAACAAGAAATCTAATACTTGATGTTAAATATATGATACTAGCAAACTTCTTCAATGAATGTTTCCAGAAACACTTGAATTTAGCAAAACTTGGAAGAAAGAGCAGAGTAGTGGTGATACCAACCTAAGTACACAAAGCTGGAACAACCATACCTTTAGGACCAAAATCAGATATCAGAGACAGACTTTTATCTATAGTTTGAGAATATAGTCAGCTAGTATTAGAATCCCAGAATATTTACATGTAGGTTGAATAGCAGGTATCTTGTAAAAATGATTAGGTACCAAAGAGTGATAGAAATTTTACTTGGGATTATTTATATTTATTACATTACTTACTTGAAATGTCATTTATATATTCATTTCTACCTCTCTCATTTGTTTCTTTAATGAGAACTGCTTTGCCATTAGATTTTTATCTTCATGGCATTTTGGTTAGGTTCCAATTTTAACAAAATGATAGCTTCCTTCCAATCCTTTATTAGCCATTGAATTTCAGGTAATTTCCACCCAATGACTATAATATCACCCTATTTTGGTGTATCTCTAAATTTATCCTTTAAGATGATTGCTCAGCTTTTCAATTGTTTATGTAGTATCCCTTTTCCTCTAGAATGTGAATAGATGTGTGTATGTAGATTATTGTGTATGTCTTCAGAGAATAAAATGTTTGAGAAAGTAAATTAATTTAATATTATTTTTAAAGATGCATATTCTGCATGCTTCAAAGAAATCTTAAGGCTACTCTAATGTAACCATAATTAATTGAGTTAAAAAAAGACATTAATAATCTTTGAGGGAAAGGAACTTCTCTAAATGAAGGTCACATGGTATTTGGCATGAAATAAAGTAATAATAGCTTGGACATAATGTTACCAGGGAAATATTATATTTTAAAACAAGAATTATATTGATTAACATCTCAGGAATCTGTTTTCAGTGAGATCTTAGGATGTGACCCTTTCTACAAAAAGAACCAAATAATGAAACAGAATTTTGTGATTTCAAGATAGGGAAGAGTTGGTAAATACTTTTATTTTGATAGGAATATGGATAGTCACAGAAACAAAGAACTCTTAAAACATTATAGAAAGAGAGAAGCAATTCGTGCCTTAGTATATTAAAGGAAGTCAATATTTTCTCTGCTTATTGGATAACTGCAAAACTCATAAAAATATTTGCTTAAAACCATGCTTAAAGCTAATTTGAAGCACACATAGCATGCATGAAGGGTAAATGATATAGCTAAGTAATTCTTGCAAATAATGACAATAAGTAAAAAGCACATCTAATTTTTGCCATACTATTATATCATAAATTATAATGTATGTCTACCAAACCTGCGAGACAAGTATTTTAAAAAGAGATTACTTTTCTATAATTAAATTCAAGGTATACTGTTAACAGATCTTAGCTGAAGAAGCTTTGAATTGTATTATCAGAACACCAAAGAATATTTTTTATAATTATAAACATTTGTGTTTATAATATTATATGATCTGTATAATATATACAGTAGTATAATAGTATAATAGTATATTTGTAAACATTTGTGTTTATAATATTATATGATCTGTATAACCAACTGTACCTGGGGTAACATGCATTGGACAGAAGATTTGAATGGGTACTTATAAAATTTTAAGAATTTAATGAATTGAGATTTTCTTTGAAAATACAGTAGTAATTAGTTTTGAGTTTTCTTTTAATAACCTACTAGCATTACTTATATGATTTTTCAGAATCCTTGCACTCATTTCAACCATTTTTGCTCCCCTTAAAACATTCACTATTCAATAAAGTAAATAAAAAACTCCACAAATCTGATATATCCAACTTTGTTAAAAATAGATGATTAAGATGCCTATAAAACTCATAAACAAATGCACCTACCAATATTTACCAGTATTTGTCATTTAGAAATATTTATAAATGGTTTCTAGGTATTAATTTGTTGATTAGCTAAAGTGATGGCTTCAAATCATATGAAATTGAACATAGGAAATTTATTTATACATTAGTAGAACATATTCATCTTATCATTAATACTTACTCTATCATTATTAGCAATACAGCTATGGATTTGTACTTTTCCCCCCTCATCTGATAAACCTGTAGTGAATCAAACATTACTGCTCAGTAAAAACATATGAGCCAGATGTGTTGGATTTGTTCTTAAAAAGAAATTTTACCAAGACTGCAAAGGAGATACATTTTACACTTTAGTGTAGAAACATTTTACAAATTTTGTTGGTCAGCAACATTCAGATGTAGAGGAAAATAAGCTATTTCCTTAATAGAATATTCTTATTAAGAATTACTTATGACTAATAGTCATACTGATTACAGTAAATGGATAAACTTAGTTTTCTATTTCTAACAGCATAATATTTTGGTTACTAAGTTACCTTTTAGGTAGTTATGTAAATCAATCCCACACAGACTCAGGAACCACTTTAGCTTGACAAGTGAGAAGTATAATTTAAATAATTCATAATGTATTTATATAATGATAGTAATCTCTGATATTTTAAAAATTTATAGGCAACAGATTTAGATGATCAGGGAAGATGGGTTTAAGTCAAATTACATTTTTCAATGAACCTTTATTTTGAAAGAGCAAGTACTATCAAAGGTTTAAGAGCACCTATAATAAAGTTACAAAAGATACTTTGACTTAAAAGTAACCTATGTGCCCTTCAGTAGATTTGAGACAAAGTTTTGATTCTGCTATTATAATCTTGGACTAGTTACTTACCTCATTTGGAATGATGGTGTTGAATGTGAATGTCTGCCTATTCTGAAAATCCCATGTACTTTACAGTATATTCTCTCAGTATAATATTTAGGATTTTTTCAATAACAGTCTTAAGTTCCCAAAGTTATACAACAAAAAATATTTAAATTATCTCACTGGTTGCTGCGTCCCCTTCCTTTCTAATAATGACAGCTAAGTTATAGTGTCCAGTCCAGACAGTGAAATATCATGCAATAATCTCTAAAAGACTCTAGGTTCTTCTGTTGGATTTAATGAGATGAACAAAGACATGTTATGATGCTTATGAACATTTATGAACCTTACAACATAGTCTTACATGATTTTTATGACCCAAGAAAACTTGGGTCAATGAGAAATTGAATTATATAATTAGACATTTTACCTTTGCATACATTTTTGAGAAAGAAATATGGTCAGATAGTGTTAGAAGAAAAAATAATTTCATATTCTATGTATTATTTGATGAGGTTTTATAGATTATATTTAATGTAAATATTGTTCCTACAAATATGTTGACTTAAAACATAAAAACTAAAAAAAGATATACACATCTTTTAGATCCTGGATTTAATTATCACCTAAATGTGATAGAACCTCCTCTTTGTCAATGATTATATTTAGTTAGATGCACAGACAGCTCCCTCATTCCTACATTAGCAGCGCATCTTTAAAATATGCTAGAGTCCTTCATTTGGCACCTTATTGTCTGTGGCTAAGTTAACAGTGTTAAGTTCCCAAAGTTATACAACAAAAAAATATTTAAATTTAAATATTAACTTCCTATGACAAACTGTAATTTGTTAGTAATTTCTAAATCACCTAAGTCTAAGTCACTATTTTCAATGATTTAATGGCTGCTGCTCTTCTAGAGGTTTATGTTAAATGTATGAAAAATTCTTTATGTGATAAGATAGAATTTTTTAAGATCAATTTAATCATGAGATCACTGTAGGCAGTTTTCTAAATATATATTATATATATATATGTTATATATATCTATATCTATATATAGATATAGATATAGATATATATATGGAGTTCACATTATTTTGGAGTCCAAAATTCAAATCTAAAATTCAAATTTCATCAGGAATCAGAGAGCACATTGAATTTACTCTTCAACAGTCTATTAACTCTTTGCTTGAGGTTGATTTGCCTCAAGAAAAGGGTAAAATTCAACAACCCATTTTGTTCCAAAATTAATTCTAACAGAAATACATTTTGTGCTCCACTGACTTTCAATTTATTACCAGTGGAGCTTGGTTGATTGTTTTGATCTTCAGTTTATTGTCAATGAAGTAGTGCTTCATTACTGCGCTACTAACTTTCAGTAACATAAATGTTACTTCATTGAACTGGTTCCCCATTGTAAAGCACTACAAGAAGATAACTTAATTGCGCTAAACTCATAATATTTTTGAGTATGGTAGAATATTTAATGTCAAACCTGTCTCCTTTCATAAATAAATATATATATATATTTTAAATTTCAACTCTAAAGTAAAATATGGTAGTCTAAGCAACTGTCATTGCAATTTGATTACAAAGACAGCAGATGGCAATGAATAGGTCCCAAGGTGGTAGGTATTAGAATGTATGTAATTTTACACCAAAGTATATCCTTTAAAAACAGTAAATGTTATACCTAAGGACATGCATTCAAAGATGAGATTAAAAACAACTTTTTAAAAAATGAAGATAATTTTCTTAATTCATGTATCTTTTCTGAATAAACCTTTTATTATTTTATACTTTATTTCTGTGTTTGAAAAATTAATTTTGATATCAAAAAGAGAATTATTCTTAATTTTTTTTGTTATTTTTTATGGACTACTGTTTTATTTCCTACAAATTTGGCTTTTGCTTTAATACCAATTTTCTGGCAATTTCCCCAAAATTTCAAAGGTGTTTTGTTTACTGTACATGGGAGAAAAAATAATCCATATCACTTTAGTCCTATGTACATGCACATTAATGTACACTCTTTTTACATTTGTTTAATTGTAATTTTTAAAAATTACTATCATCAGATATTTCTATTTTCTAAATAGAAATTGTCTAGAAACAACCAGCATGCTTTAATACATATTTTATCATATACCTTTAGAGTCTTTTAGAAGAACTTCTACAAAGACATTAGGGTTCAGGTGTCATAGTATCAGTAATGCCTTGTGTGAAAATTGAGGAGCCAGATATTAATAAGACACATAGAAGATTGTTTGGTAAGGGAAATCAGAAATTTATGTTTTCCTCCAAAAATCTTACTTTTACAAATGTTTGGTAGCTCTTGATAAGAATTATTTATGATTAAGTAAGATGGTTGCTTTGATAGAGGTAGAATAAGCAGGTCTTATAGTATAATAAATGTAAAAAGTATAATAAATTTCCAATATTTTGTATTTAGATATGTCTATGAATTCCAGTGACAAGCTAACTAGTAATGTATATTAGCTTAATTAGACCTAGATATATAGACCAGGTAGTTATCATCAACATATAGCTAATTGTTGACCCTGAGTTAAGTCCTGCATTGCATTAGAAGCTTGATGCAATATTTTATAAGGAGGGAAAGAAAATGAACTGCATAAAGGATATTGACATCCTAGTATTTAGAAAGGGGAAACATGCTGGTTTCATGAAAACCAAGGGAGAAGTTTTCAAGAAGGAGATAAATTAGTAGTGGCATAATCTATAGAATATTCAAAAATGAAAAAATAAAAAAAAAGTTAACATTGCCCAGTCTTTTGGCTATCAGAAAGTTACTGGTGACATCAGTGAGAGGCATTTCTGTCACGTGGAGTGGCAGGAGCCAGATCACAAAAGTAGGAGATACTGAAAAGACAAATTGATGAGAGATTAGTCTTTACAGGTAGTTTGGCTGTAAGTAGAATACAGAGGAGGATACAGAATCATAGTTGGATATTTATGTATTCTTAGTTTTTAAAATACTTTATTTATATATGAATTTCACATCTCTGTGATCTCTGGGGTTCACCCCCCTCAACTGTTCCCACACTGTCCCCCTCCCCCCCTCCAAGTTGTGCACTTCAATTTGGTTGTTGGCTTGTTTTGACTTTTCTTCATGGATTTTTGTTTCTTTCCCATGTCCCATATAGTAGTGAAACCATTCTGTTTCTGTTTTTTTTTCTTTTTGACTTGTTTCTGCTAATATGAATTCTTCTAAGTTCATCCATGTTATAAAATCATCTAATTTGTCATTTTTAATTGATGAGTAATATTCCATTGTGTATATATACCACATCTTTTTCATCCAGTCATCTGTTTTGGAACATTTTGGTTGATTCCATGTCCTTGCAATTATAAATAGTGCTGCAATAAACACCCTAGTACAGGTGTCCCTTTGTACTCACATTGAAGTCACCTTTGGGTAAATTCCCAGGAGAGCAATTGCTGGGTCAAATGGTAGTTCCATTTTCATTAATTTGAGGGCCCTCCATACAGCTTTCCATAGAGGTTGGACCAGTTTACACTCCTACCAGCATAGTTGGATATTTAAAAAGCAGAAAATATTGATTACATTATAAAATAGTGTTTGGAAATGCTCAGTAAATATTAACTATGATCATGTGTAGGGTGAAACATTATTTCTACTTCCATAATTTTTTCCATGTGTAGGGAAACAATTTTTATTTTTCTTATAATTACTACTCAATATGAGTAGAAATTATTCACTCTAAGATAATTATGCATTCTGTGTTTTAATTCTCTCTCAACATGTATCACGCACACACACACACACACACACACACACCACCTGCCTTTGAGAAGCATTGATGGTGTTCCTCCTTTATAATATTGACTCCATTTGAATGAATAAGATTGATTAATATGTGAAGTACATTTGTACAACAGATCTAAAATAATATTTAGTTATTAGTGTATCCATGATGAAAATGATACTCTGATCTGAGTCTGACTCCTTTGCCTATCTTATAAATGATTACAAGTATTCACATATAATATGCCTCATACTCCCAAACTCATACAAAGTTCTGGGGCAATGAATACGGACTTACTCATCAACCTGGACTTAGAAAGGAAAAAAAAAAGTTGTGTCACAGGCCCTCTCTTATATGAATTCGCATGGTGGTCTCTTCTGAGTTATAGTTGATCCTTGAGCATGATTTTCTTTCTTTAGAAGATAATTAGGCTCTGATACCATATTCAGTTACATACTCTCTACATACTATCCATTACATACGATCCAGGAAATCTTTGCTTTGTACATCCAAGGCTCAGACAATTACATTTCTTGATACATTTTCCAATATATCCAGAAAACTGAAGCAACTTCTACTACTTGAAGCTGGAACTTTCTCTTGGAGACCTTGTCATATCTTTACTTGCAGACATTCTCCAAGAGGCTTTCAATCCCCCCTCCAGGTTATATTCATGACTCATGGAAAAAATGTTTTGACTAGTGAAACATTTATTTGATAAAAGTATTTTTTCAATCTTTAAGTTATGACTGGTGACATCAATCTATGGGTCACATCATATAATCAGAACTTTAAAAATAGCTTATAAAACACCACACTGCTCATTGTAAGAACCAAATAAATTCTTGTAAATATTTTTCTTTCAGTTTAGTTTTTGCAGGTTTTGTTGTTATTTCTTTTTTAAATTAAGTTGATTATTAGATGAATTATAAATGTTTTGATTCAAAAGGTATAGGGTAAATACATGTTATTGGCTAGTTTGTACTTTAGAGTTCAGTCCTAGTAGTAAGTTCACTGTTGAGCCTACCCATGTATATTCTTCTTCCATATTCTCATGTACTTATTTTCTTCCTTATCATCTAGGGGTTTGTTGCCATGAGGTCGTAAGTCATTGGTTTAAAGTGCATGTAACATAATCTAAATCCTGCAAGATCCTTGGCATCATTCTACATGTATACCTATTTAGAAAACCAACAAATAAGCCAATACTAAAATAATGCTTCTCAGAACCTTCTTACAACACAAAGTGTGAGCTTTGGCTTTTTAACCTTATAGTATGGATCCCATTTCAGTAAGTCAATTCACTTTTACTAACTAAATTATAACTACTTAGTAGGAAGGAAACTTAGTAGTTAAAAAAATATGGCAAGAAAAAATTTAATTTAAATTTAATAATACCCTTTTTATCATGTGTGATAACACTATTCTACTTTAGCCCTCAGAATCTCTCTTCTGGATTAATCTGAATATTACTCTAACAATCTACAGTTTCTGGATTCCATCTCAGTTATTATAGCCTCCTCACACTATCAAAAAATCAGCTAGAATTTGTATGAGAGGACTTTTCTGCAAAGTCAAAGTTCTTATCAGTGAGGCTGAGGGCTCCCAGAGGTAATGTTATGAAATTCAAAAGGAACTTTGGCAATCTCTTAGTGCATGTGCTCAAAAAG
This sequence comes from Uropsilus gracilis, assembly GCA_004024945.1. Lineage (NCBI taxonomy): Eukaryota > Metazoa > Chordata > Mammalia > Eulipotyphla > Talpidae > Uropsilus > Uropsilus gracilis. The sequence continues at coordinate 155,190 of PVHY01001093.1, read as the reverse complement.
GGATATAAATGCACTGACTCATCAATTCCTTTATTTATATTGTAGAAATATTGATGTTTGCTACTTTTACTTCGCAAACATGTAAACAACCACTTTTCTAATCACTTTAATAAATTTTATTATGCTATCCTTAGATTAATCTTATGTTATAGCTTTCATTTAAAGAATGAAGAATTGGGACATGAGAATTTATGTATCTCTTCTATGTTTTTTCTACTAAGTAAATACTAGTACTAAGTAACTATTACTACTAATAATGTTTTTACTAAGTAGTCATATTTTATTTGAACCTAGAAATAGTGATTACAAAGAACTTGTTTTTAGTCATCAACAATGGATACTACATTATTTATTTTCCCTTGTTAAATATCTCTTTTCCTCTAATAATTAATCCAGATGGCAAAATCTGATGTGTTTTTTTCCACACCAGGGAGGTAGTGTTCCTCTGTGAAACTTAGGTCTTTGTAAATGGATCTGTGTGAGTGAGGACCACATTCTTTGTTATTTACATTTCTGTCTGAACAATGGAGACCAGACTTGTGTCCACTAATTTTTATAACTCAAGCTTCAGCACAGTGTCAGAAACAGGATTGATATTCTGTAATTACTTTATGAAAAAAGAAAAGAATGGATGATTGGCGGTATCTCAGCAAGCTAGGATTGCTTTCATTCTGTACCTTGCAGGCTTGCACTGAAGCCAGAACAAGTTTTATATCAGTATTTTCACACTTGAACATATTTTAAGAACACCTCTGTAGAGATGGACAAATATTCTCCTTTGGTCTGAATTATAATATATACATTTTATAAATCTTATGCAGTTTTCCCATGCTAGTAATACTTAAAGAATTCAATTTTGAGAAGAACATTTTATTTTAGGAGCTCTCACTTTGTGTGAAGAGATCATAAATGTCGCACGTTTCTAGCTGAGGTTTCATAGTGAGACATTGACTCTATAAAATTTCAGTGGCATTGGAGAATACTAAGAATATTATTACAGTCAGTGTGGTTATCTAGAGAATGAACTAAGTAAGAAAATCCATATTTAATTAAAACTGAAATTGCAGGGCATATTATGTGTAAGAAAGAAATGATATACATGTATGGTATTCATTTAATGCTTAATGAGAACATCTGGCCATATTTCTAGCTTTTAAATTTAGACTGCAGAATAGGGAAAGGCCTTCCTTCCCACAGGCTACAACAGAAAGCCAAAGCTTAAATGATATAATGAGTAGATTTATGCTATTCAATTGTGGTGTCTTTAAACCTTAACATAAAATTATACTGCAGAGGATGAAAGGTGCTCAGGAAGACAGGAACCACTATTTATCTGGTAATCAAGGAGCTACGCAGAAAGAACAATGAATGCATAATGCACACAAGCCCTTACCAGATTATTCCTTTTGGTCAGTATCCTTTAGAAAGAAATAGAGAATTTAAAAGGGTTTGGTGAGACTATAGAGTACAGAATACTCATAGAATTACACACCCAAAGTAGTGATTCTTAATAACTTGACTAAGTGACTAAGTGGCTATGTAGATCAGTATAAACAAATTTCCCCAGAATGAACTCAATAGAAATGTTTAGGAGATCCAAATGGTATTTTTGAAAACAGCATAAGATGTAACTACCATTGTATTATGTTTATGTGTGCAATTATCTATCAATTGATCTTTTACCTACTTACTTTCTCTCAATCAATCAATCATTATTATAAAGGTAGGTATCATACTGAGATAGGATAGTCACCTCTGAACATGGAACTGACTTTAACATGGGAAAAAGGTAACAGATAATAAATAATATTCAACGTAATAATTTAAAAAAGTGAAAAGTGATGAAGAAAATAAAGAGTAATGGAACACGTGATAGGATGCTGCCTTGTGCAGGTAAGAATTGGGCATAGCTTGTGAAGAGAGTTTCAGTAAGTAGTAATATTAAATGCTAAATTGCAAAAAAAATGATTAATTTTGATGAAGTTCAGCAAAAGAAAAGGGGAAAATAGACTGCAGTAGAGGGAGCAGAGTACTTGATAATGTATGAATTTTAGTTACATGCTAAGTCTAAACTATGGAACTAAGCTAATATTTGGTGTGGTTCCTGGAGAAAATTAGCAATAAAAAAAAAATCACACATAGTTTTATATACCAATATTACCTCAATAAAATTACAATATTTTAAAAAGGTACTCTAGTTTTGACCCCTCTTCCTTCCCCTCCTCTACTATATTGTTTCTGATCTATAATTTGCATGCTATTGTCATCATTTTCCTGACCCTATGTTTCCCTATACAAAAGTAGACAATAATATCAGAAAATTAAAAAGAAATGGATTCATAGGCTTTTGACTTGAATAACTAATTAAGTGGTAACATTTTTAGAGATAAGGGAAACTAAGTAAGGAAGAGTTTTGTAAAAAAAAAAACAGATTTTTTTCTGATGCACTACATTTGAGACGTTTAGGATACATGTCTGACAAAATGCTTTTCATTTAACTGGTATAAACCCATACTAAATACCTATGTATGCTTTTTACATTAACATTTACTGAGTTGACCAGTTTCAGATACCACAAATTTCATACATAGTCTTACTGATAATCATTTAGATATACTTTAGAAAAGAAAAAAAATGTAGGTGAAAATTAATAAAAATGGGGAAAAAGTGACTCATGATGAAAATGAAACTGATAAATGTGAAAATAAAAAAATAGAGGTATGCAGCAATATTTTACTGTGTATAAGATGATATGGGTTAATCACCTCAAGATATTTTTGAACATATGATTTATAAAAGTCTGTAAAGTTGAGATTCTTAGGCTGACAAATGTCTCTTTATTTAAAGTTAAATGGCCAGTATGGTTCTTTATTGATGAAAAAATATTAAAAAATGCTTATAAGTCATTTGTCATTTATACAGAAATATAATTTTGATTGATTAATTTACAATGTTATCAATTTTAATTTCTATTAGCAAAATAATCAATACTTACTTGAGTTGATTTCTCTTAATCAAGAGTTACGTCTCTGCTATGACGTAAGGCTTTTGTTCTACTTTCTCCCTTAAAGGATAATTATTGCACCATTATTTTAATGAAAAGAAATTAAATTCTAATTCCTATTTTCTGTGTATCGTCCATATAACATTTTGTTTTAATTTATTTACCAGATTTATAATCTTATCAATAGATCTGTAAAATTATTCTTTGAAAACTGTTCAATACGTTTTTATTATTTTTATTCAAACCCTTCTTTGCATTTATAATCTAAAATAAACCTGGAGAGCTATCTTTATGATACATCTCAATGACATCACATTGAGACATTAGTATATCTTGGGCAAGAGCACTTGGATTTATTACCTTTTTTTTTACAAGTTTCTTCTATATGGAGAAAGATTTTTGAAGCTAACACACATTAACTGTTGCCATCCAAATACAATGGCACTGAATTTAAGATATTTGCATACCATAAATCTTACAAATGGTTGATATCAAAGATGCATGAAGAGCTCATATATACATGTCTACAGGAAAAAAAAGAAGCCCACTAAAAATGGACAAAAGATCTAGAGAAGCACCTGTCAATGAAGACATACAAATGATCATCAAGCACATGAAAATGAACTCTCATCACCTGTTGCTGGAGAAATGCAAATCAAAGCCCCAATGAGATACCATGTCACATGTATGAAAATGACCCATATCAAAAAAGTGAGGAATCATAAATGCTGGGGAGGAAGTATAGAATGAGGAATGTTACTAGACTTTTGGTGGGAATATAAACTTGCCTAACCCCTAAGGAAAGAGAATGGAGATTTCTCAAAAGATTTCAAATATCCACCATATAAATTGATGAATTCCACTCCAAGGTATCTACATGAATCACATAAAACACTCAAAGGGAAAATTGCATTTCCCGTATTCCTTGCAACTCTATTTACAATAGCTACATTGGAAACAGCCTAAGTACCCCCAAAAGATGAATGAATTAAGATATATATATATATATATATATATATATATATATACACACACACACACACATACCAATTGTAATGCTACTAATCTCAAAAAATAAAATCTTGCCATTTATTAAGCAAAATCAGTCAGAAGGAGAAAGACAAATACTGAATGTTGTCATATCTATGTGGAATATAAAAAAACAAAGCAAAAGGTCAGATAAAATCAGACTGAAAAACTAACCCTTGAAACCAGACTATGGAATAGGGGCAAACAGAATGAGGAAAGTGAGAAGTAGAAGGATTAGAACAAGGGAGAGAAAACAAAGGTCTATGAGGTGAACAATATGGCAACAGTGCCTACAGGGGGAATTAACAATCTTATTCTGGTTGCAATAATGTAAACCAATATTAACTCAATAAAATCTTAAGAAATAAACAAATACAATGCCAAATACATTTTTCATCCATGATACACATTAAGTCACTGAATCAATATTCATCTAGGTGATGATCTATTTCAGACCAACTTCATATAAGTGTTGTGTACTTTGTCATGATTATCAATAATCCAGAACGATTAAACCATGTTAGCATGGATTCAGAATAACAATCAAATGCAATGGAACTCAGGAAATGAAAATCAGTGTCAACCTTATTATGGCATGGTGGATTTATGTGCTAATCACTGTTAGTCCCAGATATTCACATACCATTCTCTGCCTGGCATTTTCTCATCTGAATGTTGTGGAACTGTGTATGACTCTATTTCTTTTTTTTCCACCTGCCAAGCATATCTTCCTCCTGACTTCTAGTAAAAATAGCATTCCTTCACTCTGTGATATACCCAAATCAATTAGGACAGCATGTATAATAACCCATATTTACCACCACAGGAGGAAAATGATCCAAACAAGATAACACAATGATAAGTGAGGAATACATGAGACACTTTTGACATATTCAAGCTCAAGCATATTTACAGATATGAAATACCCTCATGACAATACCAACCTTGTTCTGTTTGGATGGATAAGGGTATGAAGTTAGAAAGATTATTGATTTTTTTCCCTTCTAAGTTTGTTTCCAAGATTGAAAGATCAAGAGTGAGAGATGTGTAAGTTTGATTTTGATTATACCAGAAATCAGTCACCTCCTAGAATTTTAAATTATTCACTCATTGGACAATAATTGAAATTGCACCAGTTTTGTACATAGAGGATTTTAATGACCAAAGGATATAGCACAACTGAGAAAATATAGAGCAAGCATTCACAGAGTGATCAACATGTTGTCAGGCACGAGCTGAGTCCTTTTTCATTCATACCAGATGCTCTTTGTCTTTATATTCTGAACCTCTGAGATCAGTGAGACATATCTCAGTTTCAGATAAGCAGGCATGCTGGTTCAAATTTACTCAAGTCTCCTATTTCCTACTGATTCTGTAGTAATGCCAGCTGTGTAACCAGATAAATCTGGGAGAATCATTAATCTATAACTCCCTAAACAGATCAGGCAAGCTAGGGCAGAGTGCCTAGAAGGGAATCTCTAATTTTAAATAACACTTTTTTGATGCAAAACATATACTCAAAATATAGTCAACAAACACTCAATAACAGTTGCATATGTGTTGATTAAACCAACATAGTCCACATGTTCTAATAATTTTGAACATTGGCAGGCCTAAATATTCCATAAAAACCCTATTACCTTTAATGAAAGAAGATTTACTGCTTCCTAATGGTCACTTAGAAGTCTTTCTGGAGGAAGAAATAGGATGACAAAAATACAGGATAGGTTCAAATTAATGGTTAAAAACAACAAGTAGTTAAGCAGCTGTAAGAGAAGAAAGATGGGGTAGAGAAGTACACTGACTCAAGATGGGTTAATAAGTTAACCATTCAGAAGTTTACTATGGTAGTTCAAAATAATGGTGTAGGTATTGTTAAAGCTAAAGGAATACATTTATGTGTGAATTATTGACCCCATCATGCAATTTATGGGAATTTCTAAATGGAAAGTATAATTTGTACAGGTGCTCCCAACTGCCAAATCCCATGGATATACACAAAACAGATTTATCAAATAGTACATTCGGTTGAGATTTAAAGCTATTTAACTTACCAGGAATTTACTGATGGTAAAAAGATAGGCATTGTTTAAGGATTAAACTCAAGGAGAACATCAGCATTACAATCAAGCAGTATGAAACAAAGCATAAGGATTTGCCCTCAAGAGACCTGGACTCTATAATAAATTGAAGTTTGGTCCTTGATATATACTGTAATCTTTAACAGAATTCAATATAAAGGCAAAGCCTGATTTGGGTGAGAATGGTAAGAAAAATACTACCCATTTTTTTTTACAATTACTTTAGTCTAACTTAACTAATATTGTTTGCAACCACTTTTTGGCTTAATATTGGTGTATTTGGCAGGGTAGCATTTTAATTACTCTAATGATATCTATGACAATGTTGAGATTGCTCTGATTAATCTAGCCTCTATTACCTTTTATCCTCGGTGGAATGAGTTATTCAGTTTTCTATCCCTCTCATTTAAGGGGCAAAATAAAAGAATCATTTAAATTTACTAGAAACCAGAGGAATGGGATTCCAAGTATAGATAAAAACAAATATCTACTACAATATCCAAATAAATGTGTGGTTGAAAATAGGATAGAAGAATCTAGTGTGTGTGTGTGTGTGTGTGTGTGTGTGTGTGTGTATGAAAAAGCATAATTTTGATGATAAATCTAAGAGATCAGATGAAATTATGTAGGAAGGAGTATCACTGGGGAAGGAAGAAAGATGTAGGATCTAGAATTCTTTGAAGGAGAATGGTTTATATTCAAAATTCAGCACTTACAGATGCCTTCAATATGCAGACTCTTGAATTCTTATTAGACACAAACTCAAATTCACTAAAAAAAAAAAAGTTTATGTGAAAATTGGGCCAAAGCAAACTGATAAAACAGTACCAAACTATAACTTGTAACTCCTGGTCCAGCTTTAACTAAGATTTAGTAGTTAAACTGTATTATGAGGAGGTATTTCATTTTCTTCCAAGAATAAAACTAAAAACATATGTTCTAATGTAGCACTCTAATAACATATACCACCAGAGTCCAGAAGTGCTTATTTCTTAAATTGCCAATTTCCAAATGTATTACCTTTGAGAACATAAAATATTTCCTCCCTTATTCAGGTGCTTTTTCCCTACTTTAAGAGAGACTATAAGCTAAAGAAACATTGACAAAGGGCTTACAGAAATGTAGTTTATGCATTATCCTTAATTTTAACAAAATTGGGAAAAATGCAATATATGCACTTAAGATTTTTTAAAGATGTCAATGATAACTAAATATCAATGTATTTCATATGTGAGTTTCCATTTCTCATTATTTTAAAATGTTTTGCAATGACTATTGGCTTTGAACCTAAAATAAAAATGTGTAAAATAGTAAAAATTAATGGAAGAAAGGATTATCCATCGAAAAGTTTTACAATGTATGGCAGTGGTCCAAAAAGACTCAAGAAAAACAGTATATAGAATCAATTTATATTTTCAGTCATTAAAGTTAAATATTTCACCACTTTGTAGCATATATATCATTTTCTAGTAATAAGTATGTCATTCATTAGGACCTTAGAAAAAGAAAATGACTCTTACCTAAAAACAATTTTACTAATTCACTTTCCCCCAAATGAATATAATTTATTGAAATTGGAATGTATTGAAGTATTGAATGTAATATTTTCACTTAATAAAACGCTATTTAACATTTAGCTTAGCATTTTTTTAATTTTCAAAACCAAAAAAGGACTTAATGAAAGAAAGGTGAACTATTATATACACACATAACATTTTTAAAATTTTTCTCACATTGCTGTTCAATTTATTAAGAATTTGATTTCTCCACTTGAGGTAGTTCCCATAGCTCTCGCACTACGATGTCAGCTATGATCTGTCACCAAAGTATGTGTATTTTTCTATTTCTTGGTTTGATTCCTTTCCTTACCTTTCCCTACTTTATGCCTTTGATCTATAGTTAAAAACAAACTATTTTGAAAGTTTTACATTAAATGGTCCAAGTTTACTAAGATATATAAAAATATTCATATTTAAATAATAATCTAGGGTACCAGGTTAAAAATTATGACTACAATACTGCCTATATTTGATATTTAAACATGTAAATATTTCAAGTGTGTAAATAGCATATACATGAATATATAACACATAGATATGTATGTACCTATATATTTATGTTATATATGTATGCATATTTAACATAACTATATAGATATATTTTATAGATATAGATATATATTTGTTATATATGTATAAATATTTATATATACATACATATTCATAATTATACATAGATATATGCATATTTATATATATATGTATACACACATAACATAAATATATAGGCACATGAATGTAACAATATTTTATGAAATTATCCTTTATCTTCAAATGAAAAGAAAATCAAATTATAGAACCTGTTCACCAATAATTGTTCTCTCGATTAATTTTTCAAACAACAATCTAGGAGGCTTATCTTTTGAAATTATGCTTTCCTTTTCTTCAATATGATTTCCTGCAGTGTAGATTTATGCCAGGAAAATGGGTAAATTGAAAGGTACAATAAATTATTTTTCAAAGAAAAGTTTAATAAACATGAACATATTAGAAAATCACAGTAGTATTTTATGATAGGCTATTGGGCTATACAGTATGACACATCTACTATACCTTCAGCACCTTAGATATAGGCATTATTAGAACAGGGTTCATGAAGGCCACAATTGAACTAGTCATGAATAACAAATAAGATTCAGTTAGGCACAGTTGAGTGAGAGTATAATCAGTGTATTAGCACAAATCCATATTAGACAAAATTTATTTTACTATTCTTAAAGTTAAACTAAAAGTCAAGTTACTTTTGCCAACTTTGTAGAAGCCTCTATTTAAAATGCAAGACATTAGTTCAAGCGTGTTACCTGTACTTGTGTACATGTATGTGTACATTGTCATGAATAATTCTATACATTTATGTATATGTAGTTTAGTGTGCATGACTTTGAGGATGAAGGGAAAGATTATTATTAAATAAGTCATTTAATAATCATAATACCAAATGAAAAATGAAAAAACTAAAGATTTGGGATACCTGTGTTATATAGTTGTTCTACATATTTGAATTCTTACTTTAAATGTAATTTTCATGGTGCTAGCAAATTTGAATGGAAATTGTTATGTATGTTGGTTGGATGGGTTTGGAACATATGTTTTAGCTAGCAGATCTAGAAAGTACAATCCTGCTTTCTCAATATGGAGACTGGAAATTAATTTCATGGGTTGTTCTTATATTTCATTTCAGAAACTAGGTCCATGCCCATCAATGAGAAACTTGTCTGATTCCAAATACTACCTTTTTTATTTGGCCAATTAAAGAAAAAAAAAAGTAGTATACTCCTTCTAAAACTTCCTGATATATCTAGTTTTATACTTATGTAGCAAAGAATGAAAATCCGGTATATGTCTGTATACTACTAATCAGAATGTCAGTCTCCTATCTTCTCTTAACTTACTGTTCTGTTATCCTCCTAAAGTGAAACTCCCATGTTTAAATCAGTACTATTTACAATGGCCACATTATAGACAGATTCAATATAAAGCCCCAGTGACATGTGAGTAGATTAAGGTGTGGAATATGTACACAGTGTAATATTATTCACTTATAAATAAAGATGAAATCTTGCCATTTGCAAAAATATTGCAGAACTAGGAGAGATTATGATAATTACAATAATTTTAAAAAATGACAAATATGGTTGATTTCACTCATATGTAGACTATAGAGGAACAAAACAAAGGAATACTCAAAACAAACCCTTGAAATTTCACTATAGAAATAAGACTACCAGAGCATAAGCAAAGGGCCCATGACCTGTGGTGGAGGATTATGGACACTCACTGATGGGGATACTTATATACATCTAAAGAGGTGTAAATCTATGCCTTTAAATCATTTAAAGTGTATTGAATCAACAGTACCTTGATAAAAATAGAATATACATTTTTAAGTGTGTTATTTAAAACAAAATGCAAATTTCATTTCACTGTTCTGGCCTTCAAACTCTACAGCCACTATTTCAGAACCCTTTTAGGTTTTGTGGTAGGTAAACTAATATAGAATCATTTTTTGTTGTTTATCCTTTTTTTCTGCCAAGATTCCTACATACTGTACAAAGAAGGCCACTTAAACACAGATGGAGAAGCAGATTGAAAGAAAAATATTATAATTCCTACTATTAAAATACTCTTCTCACCAAAAAGAAAGAAGAACAGCAATTATAATACTTAAGTAATACTTTGCTGAAGACAATATATGCATGGATAAAAATATATGTATTTTTATTAAAGTTTGAACCATTTTCAAATGCTATTCTGAGCACATACTGTATAAATTTTAACTATCTTGTAGAGTACAGAGCTAACATGCACAATTAGATCAGCATGCATGCATACACATCCCCAGAGGTCTACACATTTAAAAACTTGTTAAGAAGTACAAGCTAGTCTTAATACTGAACTCTTTGAGGTTTACATGGATTAACTTCATACTTCAAAGAAAATATAGCTTAAGCAGCAATCAAGCCCAAACTCTGGAAAATGGTAAAAGTAATTTAGAAGCATCCATCTCCCAAGTTTTCCATCTCTTTGTTATCCTAAATATGTTCCCACACTGTTCTATTAATTATAAATTAGGATGGTAATATTAAATGTTGGATTTGATGGTGAATACAAGGTAACTACACCATTTTATGAGTAAACTAGAAACGCACAATGTTCTTATTTCCTCACAACTTCTTTAATTTAAATTTTAGTCGTTTTAGGTATGCATGCTGTCACATTTTGATATTGATATGACTTTTTCTAATAATTGATGGTAACCACATTAAAACATACTTATTGATAATTTGTGCATTTTCATTAAAGTACTGTCTAGTTTTATCCATTGGCAAATTTAAACTGGGTACTTTATTTATTGTAAAAAGGCAATATATATGATGGACAAAGATCTTTTAACATATGTATGATTCACAAACATTTTATCCCATTCTTAAGAGCTTTAAAAATTTTTGATGGTATCCTAAGAAGCATGTTTGCATTTTTGAGAAATTTTATAAATTCTAAAACTCACACTTATCATTTCTTCAGGGAAACAAGAGGAATACAGAAAATGATGATGTCCTTTGCTTTTGAAAATCACTTATGCTTTAAATAAATACATAAACAAATAAATAGTTATTTAAATAAAAGATCATTAAAACAAAAAAGCTTATTTTCTTATTTTGTAGTTTACATATTTATGTGTGTGTGTATAAAATGTCATTGTACTCCCCAGGTTTATGCCTCCACCTTATCACAGGTGATATTTCATCTTGATCTTGTGCTCCTCCCTTCCCTGAATTCTCTCTGCCTCCTTCCCTAGCAGCTTTCCCCAGTTCTGTCCTTAGCTTATTTTGACTTTTTCTTTGTCTTTTGTGAAACAAAAATTTAAACAAAAAGTTACTCTATTACTAAATTTGCAATCTTTTATTTTTTTCCCCTGTAAATGCCAAAGTCTTGTTTCAGATCTATGATGAGATTTGTAACTGTTGACCAGAAATTAAGATTGATTTTCAAATTACATCTGGATAATCGTTCAGTTTTGCTGTATTTCTGTCCCAGCTTGAATTTTGAAATCTCACTCCTAGGAATAGGAGATAAACTCACTAACTCATGAGTAAGTTTATGCCAAAGTTATCTACAATATGTAATAGCACTGCATGCCCTTAAACACTCATTGTTTATGCTGATGATTACTGTCCTGAAAATGTAAATTAACAGGAATCAATGACCTAAGAAATTAATTGGCAATGATCTCATAAACAGGGAGGTCTTTGTGTTTAAACTGATTCAGTGGAAAGATTTCAGCTCCCTACACATCCAAAGTAGGAATTCTTAATTCCATGTTTACAAATGTATTCACATAACCTGCCATCCCACTTAATCTTATGGCATATTTATTTCTGAGATAAAGGCAATCAGCTTTCAATTTTTCAAAATATACAATTAACTTTTCAGTGATCCAAAAACACTAAAAGTTTAAGAACTTCTATTTTGATACAGTTAGTCTTGCTATCAGAATTGTGGGGAAATACTTGTCAGGGGCAAAATGCGCAAGAATGCATATAAGAAAGCATAAATTGTAAATTTTGATTACTAGTAGTGTACATTTTCCCTATTTTTACTCTTGGGATATATTTTAATGAGCCAGCAAGATAGTTTATTAAAAATGTGAATTTGTTTTAAATGATGGTTCTTTATAAATGGAAGATCTAATTGCATCACTCTATATGTGATGAAGGATACTGTTTCAACATAGAGACAATGATACTATTCAAGCAGAGGATAGAAACACTTAAGAGAAATATAGGTGGTATTCTGATTTTAGAAGACAGTTTCACTAATGAACCTTAAAATCTACTCTATTTACAAGATACTCAGCAAATCCAGAAAAGTAGAAGAGCTTTGAGACAAAACTTTAAAAGAAACATGTCTCACATTATGCTCCTCAAAGATTCCCGGCAAAGCACACAGTCACTTTTAAGATAAATTAGTAGATAAATAAGTAACTAGAAAAAATTGATCTTTTGTCATTTTAATTTATGATCTCTTCATTAAGTAGTCTTGCAATGTCACTGATAAATGTCTTAAAAAGGCAAACATCATATAAGCGTTCACCCTTGGGATATTTCTAAATATTGAATTCACATTTGAGAACGCATTTGTTTATAATGAGTATTTAAAAAAATAAAATAAGTAAAATCCTTAAATTTTTGCAAGACTTTTGATATTCTGAACAGATGCAATATTTTTTAAATCAGATTTCACACTCCCAATTCTGTCTGGGTGCGTTCATTATTCAATTCTGATATCCTTGCTTCCTCTCCATAGAGTATCTTATCATTTCTTCCAGTTCAAGATTTTGTTCTTTTCACTAACCTTCTCTGAGCAGCATTTATCTCTGCTTCTCAATCCTTTGCTTCATCTCTTAATTAATCTACAATACAATTCTTTTTCTTCAAGTCAACATACTTCGTTTTTCACCCTTTCTTTGAATGCTTTTTTTTATTCATCTTTTTCTGTAGCTTGGTATTCTTCTTAGATCTATAATTAAAATAACTTCTGAAGGCACATCACCCAAAAAAGGCTTCTCCATCAAATTGAATAAATGTTGATGACTCCCTACTAATATGTTTCTCTTTTGATTTAACACCTCATTAAACTTATCTCTTATCATTCCACATAATTAAACTTTGTGCTAAGCAATCTATATCATGCTACACTATTGCCATACAAAAGAAGTCTCATCCACTCTTCACATGAAAACTGTTTTTACACACTTGATCAGCAAGTTTCTCCTACTATAAAAAAAGCTCCCTGTTTATGACACTTGTCATATCCTTTAGTTTAAAGCCAGGCCACTAATGATACTCATCACCAAACTCTTTCAGTGTTGGGTAAGAATTTTCAAAGCAACACATAGGACATTTTAGCATCCTAAATACAGCATGTCCTGAATTGAGTATGTCATGTATAACATCCCTTGAAAGTTGAATTATATCTTCCTGTACTTCATCTTTGAGACCTATTTCTAAAGATACATTGTATGTTACAACTGAGTACTGTATTAGTCATGTTGCATTATTGACCTATACTCAGTTTAGTATTAATTAAATATATTTTATATAGGGATTATAGTTTTTTTTGAATTCTGAATTTTTCCTGTAAGACTACTCAATAGTCCTTCCACTCAATTTTCAATGATTTAAGCACTTCATGAGTGTTTATCTTGTATCTTATTGCATTTGCTAAAATGTTGAGTACACAAGTTAAGGACAGTTATATCACTCACTTTAGGAATTTCATTTGGGTCAGTAATTTTGCAAAAAGCATGGAATGCAATAAAACTATATTTGACAGTGTAACTCCAGGATGCACATGTGTATATTCATTTATGTATACCTGAATTCAATTAAGTCTTAAGTTTAAGTTCATTTGCTAAGTTAATTTATCTTTACACTGAAGTATTCTGATTTTTTGCTCTATTATTTAATTTCAATTTTGTAAATTACTAGGTGTGGTTTATATATAGTATTCATTATGTGACAAAACATCCCTCAGTATCATTAGAGCTCATGGGATTCTATTGATTTAGCTTGAGTTTGACTAGGCTTACCTTTATACTGTGTATTGGAACTTGTCTGCTTCACATTTGTCTGATCCTTCTTGCATCAGTGAGCTAAACTGGGTATTTCTTATTCAGAGTGAGGGGAGAAATTTATAGTATACATGAGATTGTAAAAGTGGAAAATTCTAGGCATAATGTCATAGTAACACTATCAAAAACTTAGAACAGAAAAGACAAGTCCTTTGCACAACTCATATCTCATGTTTCACATTTTTTATACAACTGCTTAAATCTCACTGACCAAAGTCCATGAAAAAAGTCTAAAGTACAGATATACATTTATTCACCAAGATCCCAAAGCAAACCATGTAGGGGGAAAAATGTGTATTTCGACAAAGAGGGACTCAGGAGGAATATACCTTTTCTCTAAAAATATTTTCCAATCTAACCATGGTTTGTCAATCAACCTCTCAAATAGCAGCTGTTTTCCACATCTCTTATACCAGGGACTTCTGGAAAACAAGTAAACATCCTATTTTCTTCATTGTGTCTTCTCAACAATACCCTACTTTTTCATTTACACCTCCACTAAATTTGAAATTTACACAAAAATAATATATGATCACAGACCTACCTTGGTGCAAACATCTATAGATACAGATAATTTTATAATTGTTAAACTTTGTTTCCTCCAGTGATTAATCCTCTACTGCATATCAGTTGTTCATTCTCTTTTTTGGGTAAATACAAAGAGAAAGTTTATTAGGGAAACTCAGCTGAGGGCAGACTGAGACAAAAAATTCAACCGTGCTGGCTTGTTCATTTACAAGTCCTTTTATATTGTTTTACAAGTGAATCTATACATTTGCATTCTTATTTTAATTTAAACAAGGTAAAATACGGTGGGCCTGTTTGAGACATATTTTAAGTTTACAGCTGGGATAACCATGAAGTTACCCAAATTAACATAAATCTATTTGAGGGGTTATCAGTTTGTTTTCTTTTCCAGAAGAAGGGGGTGTCCCTTAGGGAGGGAACTGTTTGTGCCCTAAATCAAGAGAGTGCTGCTGGTTGTACTTATACTTTGATTTCTTCCCTATCAATACTCATCACAACTCTCCATTTTTAGATTCATCCCATATACACACCATTGGTAACTTTCATCTATATACTTGATTAAACCTCAGATCTGTCTAAACTTGAATTACTACATATTATATTTCTGTCCTTAAGAAGCTAAACCTAGTTGTACAGAATGCAAAAAAAAAAAAAAAATCCACCATGGGTAATAGATCCTTACATTAATGATACTTATCTATAAAAGATCTTCTAGTGCTGAGAAAAAAAAAATCATACTATGTTTCTGTATGCTTATAATTCCCCTAATACTCAAGATCTCCATTATTTCCTTTTTTTCAATACATTCCTGCTGCTTATTGAATGAGATGATAGAAACAAAATTGAAATATAAAATATTTCACCACTTGTCAAAATTATTGTTCACATATTTGGTTCTGGTCTACAGGTCATTTTAGACTATTTCAGGCATGTCAATTTTCCAACTCTGCTGATCTATAGTGGTCAAAGAAACTAATTTAAATGTATTTTATTTCATTCTTACCTCATAGATATTTTGCTCTTACTACTGTGTTGATTTCTTTAAAAATATTTCCGTGCTATTTTTATTGAGGCAACATTGCTTTGTAACATGTTTCAAGTGGGAATCATTGTAAATTAACACCTGTATATCCAACCTTAAGGTCACTACTTAAATTTCATCTCTCATCTTCAGCAAACACTTGATCCTTTTTATCCAGTTTACTTGCTCTCTTCTCCCACTACCTTCCTGATAATTACCAATTTGGTCTTACAATTCAAATTTTTTAAAAAATTAGTTCATGTGCCTTTTTTATACACTACTTATGAGTGAAATCGTATTTGTCTTTTCCCCTTTACTTTTTACAATATGCATAATATCTACTCAGCTTATTATACTGTTGTAGGAGCAGGATTTCATCTTTTTATATCTCAGTAGTATTCTGCTGTGTATGTATGTCTATCTTTATCCAATTATCTATTGTTGGGGACTTAAGTGTTGCTAACTCTTGATTATAATAAATACTATTGCGATCCCTAGCCCCAGCCGCTTCATAGGCTGAAGCTTACAAGCACGAGCCACCCTGGGGCCCGTAGCGAGACCTAGTTCCAAAAAAATAGCTGGGTGTGCTGGTGCGCGCCTATAATCCCAGCTACCTGGGAAGCTGAGGCTGGGGGTTGCTTGAGTCTGTGGTACCCCGGGCAACCAGAGCCTGCGGTTCCACAGGCAAAAATAGCGAGACCTAGTCTTGAGAAAAAAAAAAAAGAATAAACAAACAAACAAACAAACAAACAAATACTATTGCAATGAATATGAGGGTGCATACATTTGCTTGAATTACTGTTTATATATTCTTCAGGTAAACTCCCCAAAGTGGGTATATAGTTTTGTAAACAAGTGGTAAATCATTGGTTTGATCTTAAAAAGAAAAAGTAAAGTATTAAAAAAATAAAATAACTTATTCATTAAAAAAAGATAGTACAATGGGCTAAATAGACTGTATAAGAAAGTTTAACAGAAAAACAGAATAATTGAAGTCTTCCATTCATCTGTATATGTATTTGAATATACAGAGAAACAAGGTAAACATGATTTTGAAATTCTCCTTAGAAAAAAAGTGCTAAAAAATCCACACGCAAAAAAATTAATTATCTTTCAAAAATAGTCAGCTGCAATGATTCATATATTTTTGCATAGTCATTGAAATGCCTTGACAAAAATGTTGTAGTTGAGAAAACTGGCATTCCCAATCAGTTGATTATAAATATTTCAATGGTGTACTTTTTATATACCATTGTGGAATCTGGAACGAAACATAATGTATAATTTCAGGGTATTTCTCTAAATTCTAGGAAAATAAAGTAGTCTGACATGTATTTTTCTAAAGTGATATGGATAATCTGAAATATGTCAAGAAGTGAGTAATTAATGTTTCACAATATGAGTAAAACAAAACAAGATATTTAGAAATTATTAAAATTATACATTTGCACATGATCTTACTAAAACTCATCAAATAGCTTTACATCTATAGATGATAATGTAGGATTTTATATAAAAGAAATATTTTTCATAAGCAGATGTGAATTAGGAACAATAAAGTAGGTAAAACAAAGTCTTTTACTAACAAAGAACAACAGACATAAGGCAAATAATATCCTTTTGTTAGGATGTAAGCTGGAAGAGACTCTTGTACTTAATACATTTATTCAATTTTCTATTAACAAATAATGAATCCTAACTCCTGTTTTCCTTTTGCTTTGCAGACTGTACACAATTCTTCTAAAAAATTTATATACAGAAGACAAATAGCAAATCTGAATCTCACTAAAAACAAATTATAGCATTTGTTCAAAGTTATTGCTTTTATATTTTTTCTGTTACACATTTTATGTTTTAAGGAAATTGCTAGAATAAGAACGCATTCTTATTCTTGGGAAACTTTGATAATGCTAAGGGAATTTATTAATTTTAATAAAGCAATAAGATAAAGAGTAAAAAGAAGCAAGAATATAAGGTATGAAAATCACTTGAGTAAAATTATTAAATGTATCTAGATGCCAAGACTTGATATCTATTGGAATATTCCTAAAAAATATAAGACTATAGAGCAATAAGAAGCACAATTCCCAAGTTTGCAGATATAAATTATTGCTATCATCATTAATTATTAGAACACTTGATTTCTCTGAAGTAGTTTGCAATTCTTTATCAACTATTTTTCCCATGATTTCATGTTAAGTGAGTCATTAGCATTATTTCACCAATGAGAAAACCATCACACAGGAATTCAATAACATTATAATCTAGAGTAAATGACCCACATAAGAAATATTTAACTACTGATAATTTCCTCCACATTTGAAAACGTCCTCTTACTCAGACTTCTACATGACCAGGTATATGTAGAGGGAATTACTATGTAACATGAATAAATTTATTTCTAATAACAGTAAATATTCAATCAGTCATGTACAATTCATTAAAAAAACAGGGATATTCACATCGTATTGTGCATAAAATTACTGGAAACAGAATTTTTTCTGAAAATTCAAAGAAAGTTAGGATTTAAATTCTCAAACGTCTAAAAATAATTATTTTCTCAATTTGAATATATATATATATACTTGAATATATATTTATATAATCCTATTGAAACCAACTGTAGATTCTTATTAGGTTAAGTCTAGTTAAGTAGATTAAGAATTAAAAAGGAATTGAGTGATTATTAGACCATGAGAATGAACAGAGAGTTTTACTAGGTCTATTGATTCTGGTGACTTTTATCATTTTTATTGGAAGTCTGAAATACTCTTAGTTGTATGACTTTTTGTAAGCCCTTAAAACCTATTTTTCTTGGTTTTCTACCTATAAATTAGAAAATAATGGAGTTTACTTCAATGAACTGAATATAGTAACTCATTTAGAGAACTATGCAAAGTAATATAATAATCCTTTAATAATTATATGAGACTGTTTTAATCATTATTTGTTGTCAGTTTTTAATACAGAAATTTTTGTAATACACATTTTTAATTGAATTTAAATAGTTTTTCATTCTAAAAAGCATGTATTAGGCAGAATTTTGAAAATGGTTCCTAGAGTTGAATAGACATTATCTTCAAAGCTTGCAAATATGATGAATTATTTAACTCCTGACATCATGTGATGTTATATGGTTCAGTTAACTTGGAGATAAGGAAAGTGTCCAGGGATATCTGAGCAGATCAACCTGAATCATAAGAACCCTTAAAGGCAGAGCACATTCTCTAGTTGATGTTGGGGCAATATGACAGGTTTAAAATGTGATAATAACTTAAATCACTCTTGATTTTTGAAGATGGGAAACTAAAAATTGATGGGCAGAGTCTATAGTACAAAGCCAAACCCAGCTGACAGCTGTACAATTGCAAGGAAATACATTCTGTCAATATGAATGAACTTGGAAGTTGATACATGGAGCTTCATCTAGTCAACATGTTGATTTCCATCTTGCAATTTTTGGAAGATTATCTGTTGTGCCTCACCAGGTACTCCCCAAAACTGTGTGATAAATGAATGTCATTTAAATAGCAAACTTTGAAGTAATATGTTCCACATGATAGAAATGAAATATACTATGCTATGCTTTGTCATACAAATACATTTTTAACACCAAAGTTAAATATTTTTAACTTGAAGGACAAATAAATACCTGGCTTCATTGGATGTGAATAATGCTCATCTATGTTGAAAATTTATGCTTCTAGAATATAAATGGAACATTAAAAAACATAATCCAGAATGAAGAAAATATGTCTACAAATAATACATTTGCCTTGGTTTGATGTTTTCTTATCCTGAAGAATCTATAATCAAAATTTGCTCAAAGATTATTTCAGTATCAATCAAGTATCATCAGCAGTGAAATAATTATGTGCTATAATTATATATAGATTTATTTCTATTTTATATTCATATATTATCTATCAAGTAACTTAGTTGTATATTTTCACCATTCACACTCTTTTTCAACCTCCGGTGAATGTATATATATTAATGTGGGACACAAAAACTTTTATAGCTACAAAGTGTTGTTTTGTCTTATGCTCTATATTGGCAGGTATTTCAGTAGAAAAATTAGAAAACTCAGTCTAACTCCAAAGCAACATGTATTGTAAATCAAAAGTACTATATTATACCTCTTTTGTCTACATCCTATATTATAGAACAGGATTGATTTCTGTTTTACTACCTTTGCATTTGTTTAATGAAGCATCATGACTGGTTTAGAACAACCGATCAGTCTCCTGAGAGATGCTACTGATTATTGTCAAAGCAAAAATTGTGTGGATAAAATTAAATAGGAAAAGAGAGATTTTACTTAAGACTGTTGGAAATATAGAAGAGAGACTGAACTCAAGTCCACAAAAACTAAAGATTAAAGAATTTAAAGGCAGGGAGAGACTGTAAAATCTCTATGTTTGCTCATTGGCTTTATCCAAAGAGAAAACACATCATGTCTTGTATTTTCTTGACAGAAGAAATTTGGATTGGACTAGGTACACTCAGAAGTTAGATTCCTCCCTTTTGTCTATCACAGAGACTGGAGGCTGGTGGGACTCTTTTCCGTAGTGATTATATTTCAAAGGGACAGCTCACAAGTATTTGAAAAAGTCATGGACGATTTTTAAAACTAACAAGAGACATTCAAAACTGTTTATTTCTCTAAAGAACAGATTTTAATTTTCAACTTTCTAAATTAAGTATTTTAAGGAAAATGGGGCTATGGGTTTTGAATAAAAAAACATCCAATTTGGTTATGCTGACAAGAATATTAGGACCATCTTAATAATTGCTATCAATTTTGACCCATTCTTTCTCTTCAAACCTCTAGCAAAATATTTCTGCACATCTGCATAAGTTATGATGTTTTGTGTGGATCAAATAAAGCAGAAAAAATAAATTGAAATAATAGAAAAAATAATGGGGGTAGAGGGTTAAGAAATCTCTTCCATTTTAAAATAAGTCATTTTCTACAAAGCCTTTTTTTAATATTATATATATATATATCATATATATGTTTTAAAATCAATATAGTCAAATACAACATGGAAAACTTTATTTCCTGGTTTTCTTCAGAGAGACTGAGATTTTAACAATTGCTTTATCTCAATTCAAATCAAACAATATTTTGTGACTTTGAAATTGGGGTGCAATAGGGGGAAAAGCCTTTAAATAACAAGTCATAGGTTTGCATCACCTGCATGTAGCAGTTTCCAGACAAAAGCAGTTTAAACAACAGGGGAATTAACAAGGGGAATAAACTAGGAAAATGAGAAGTCCTCAAAGCCTGACTACAGTGTCACACTCTACACATTGGCTACTATTTTACTGGCCACCATGGCTCCTTGCTACTACCAACTCTCTTCCAAAGGGTTTTCCCTGGGCAGGCCACCTGGGCCTGTTCTCTCAGTCCAACTTTCTTGTCTCTATCTCCTTCCTTTCCTTCTCTCTTTCTTTATACACCCTCTCTTCTCACTTCCCAATTTCTCCCACAAGGATCTTTCTCTCAAACTCCAACCACCAGAGTATTTTAAAGCCAATACAATTTGTATCACTACCCTGTATCAACTTCACAATAGCATACCATAAATTTTTGCTTTGATTCACAAGATAAAAAAGAAAGACTTGGGTTTGAGTCCTTGCTTTTATTCTCAAAAAACAAAAGTTAAATTATTACATCTCTTTGTACCGTAGGGTCTTTGTAAAATTCAGTACTACTAATGATGTCATGTTTGTCCTAAGGAATAGATGATATGCTTTGAATGGTTAAAATAGCTCTAGCATATGTGCTCATTAATAACAATAATCATTAATTGGAAGTCTTAAGAGTGTGTGTTTTAATTAGTAATCACAGATTCTTTTCCAAAGCAGAGATTTTTCTTTGCAAATTTGCTTGGAAATATCCTCCTCCCTGCCATCTCCTTCCAAGCTCTGCTAAATTGTGTATTGGACACTGATGCCTCCTATTTCACAGGGCTATAGCCATTCCATTTCAACTTGAGTTTCAGAAAATTCTTTCATAAAATCTTTCTACCCATCATACTGATTTGTTCTCTGTCTTTTGCTCTAACGCTATAAAAATGGATAGGGGGTGGGTTAATTGGAAATAATTTTGTTTTCCTTGACAAATTCATGTTGAAAAATATAAAATTTACATCTTAGAGTTTTGAGTTACTGAGTAAATTAGCAAAATTAAAAAAAAAACTGCTGTATTGAGCCTTTATTACCAAAGTTCAGTACTTCAATACAATGATATTCAGTATAGTGACATAGTGTCATCCTGGATTCACTAAAGTGGTTGGTGAGTCCTGCAATTATGTTTGGGTATTGTTTCAGGTACCCAAGCAGGAGGGATTTTATTTTAGAGATATGACAGTAACTGATGAGTGTCAAAATGCTAAAAATACAATGTCATTGTTCTACCCAGCTTTGAAGAGATGCTTTCACAAGCCAGTAGTACCTATCCTGTCACTATTCAGACACCAACTCCCTACTTGGGCAGGAAAATAACAGCCATATAAACTAATGTTTCTGAAACTTTCTCAAAGACAGCAATAGAATGAGTTTAACTCAAATTGAATTAATAATTACTTTCCATATAAAGAAAATTTCAAGATGCTTAATTTTCTTGTACTTATAACAAACATACTTGATAGGCTTTAAACAGTAAAGAAACTCATACACAATAAAGGATTTAATCTTGGAGCCCTTGTCTGTATTTTTCACTCCACTCAATCTTTATGACCTTTGTAATTCTTTCTTTTTTTCTTGAATAAGTCTGGTAACATTTTCTTAAAATCATAACACACTACTCAAGGATCTCTGTAGACTGATGTTTTTATATAACATGGTAGCCTAAATATTTATAATTATATTGTTTTCAGGTTCTTTACCTAAATAACTGTATTTCTGGCCCAGACTTTTTCTCTCCTTCTTCTAAAGTAGTCACCCTTGGTCTTATGTGTTTGTATGCTGACTTTAATTTCTCTAACACATTACTCTGTAAGCTATACTTACACATCAGATTTCCTTAACAATATTTATAACAAATGTGATGATTTTTAGCAATACGTTATTACCTACTAACCTTCTATATCTGAGCTGAGATGTCACTGTTTTGATGTGCTGTATCTTTGTTGTCTAATAATGTGTGGTGTGTGAGTAAATGTATCTTTGTATCCTGTTTCTCTTCTTCCACTGGAAGAAACACCATTGTTACAAAAGTCTATAATCTGTTAATTGAATTCAAGTTCATTTGTTAAATACATATATATGCTAAATATGTCATTACATAATTAAAAGTATAGCCTTATTTCCCTAGTAGCTTAGAAATTAACTTTAGAATCTGAAATTTAGTCTTCATTTTACCATTTTATGTTGTACAACATTGTGCACTTTATTGAACCATTGAATACTTCAGTTTTCTCACTTGAAAAATTGAGTTATCATTATGCAAATCAAATAATTATTGTAAAACTTAAAATTTACACAAATTGTAATGCAATACTGATATAAAGTTAGATTTAAAAAATATTAGTTTAGAAGTTATCATTAATGAACTTAATATTGTAAACACCATAATAAATTCTGGGGCTATTATAAACCCAATGTATATTTTAAGAATTAGTATTTTTACAATAGAGTTAAATAAAAATAAAATATAATAAAAGTGCTGAAATAAATATACATACACAGAAATATGCAGAACTGAAAATACTAAGGATGTAATCACTCATGGATACTTCTAATTTTTGTTGCACACCATAGTCCCTTTTGAGAAGCAATGCTTAAGATTGAAATCTGACATATTTACAGAAAAGTGTACAAATGATAATTGTGCAGTAGAAACAAAATTCAAACTAAAAGGAATCTCATCTGGAAGTCCTTCCTAAATCCAGAGATAGAACACCACCTAAACTGCAGAATCTCTCCCAAAGGTAACCACTAAGGTGAATTCTGTTGCCTCTGATTAGATGTTACTCTTCTCTGAACTTAATATAACACAGCTAACTAGCATGATCTTGTTTTCTGGTTTATTTCATTCACAGTATCTTTTGTGAGTTTAATTAACACCAAACTACATGGCAATTACTTGTTTTCAGTTATTTCTCAATATTGTTGCATCTCATGCCTATTCTCCAATTTATTTACCCATTTGTTCTTGGGTATTATCAGTTTGACTTATTGTAAACAGACCTGCTATAAATACTATGTATTTGTCCACATATCGGACAGTGTTTATATCTATTTCTCTGGTATAGTCAAGAAATTCAAACTAACAGACATGACCCAACTGTTCCAAAGGAAGTGATCCAATGCACATGTTTATCCACAGTTTATGAGCATTCTAGGTGCTCTAATTCTCAAAAGCATTTGCTATATTTCCTGTCACCCATGATCTTTCAATATATAATAAATTCCACAATTTTATAACTGTATTGTCTCATGAAGTATTTTATCTTTTTTCCCAGTATCTTTAATTATACTTTCTATCACTTTATATTTTATATTATTTGTTGGCTGATTTATTTAGTTTCATAGCTTCATTCAGAATCATACAGTAGAAATAATAAAAATGATACTAAAAATTTTGTGGTATATTTTCTAAGTGCATACTATAAGACACAAAGTACCATTTCAATAAGTATCACACACTGGAGAATATAAATATTCAATTAATAACTACAAGCTTACACACACATATACATATACACATATATGTACATTACAGATTCATGTAGACACCTGCAGATGCCTTCTGTCAACATACAACTTGTTTCAAATCTTCCAGTCATTTGCTATTATACTTGTTCCTGCAAAGTAAAATACATCTTGTATAATCAACAATGTGTTCTAATATTCTGTACTTAAAATTTGGGGTAAAGTTCTCTCATAAATATTAATTTTGGTAGAGCATTGTATAAATAAATAAAAGATAGGAAAAAAATGCCATAATCATTTATTGTGATTACTAGTAGCACCAATAATTAAATTTACTATTTTTAAAGATATTTTGCACATATTATTAGCCTAATTACTTTGACATAGCTTGAGTACAT
The DNA here is from genome assembly GCA_004024945.1 of Uropsilus gracilis. Lineage (NCBI taxonomy): Eukaryota > Metazoa > Chordata > Mammalia > Eulipotyphla > Talpidae > Uropsilus > Uropsilus gracilis. The sequence continues at coordinate 130,272 of PVHY01001093.1, read as the reverse complement.
TTCATTAGAAATAAAGTAGAAAACTTTAAAGGATACAGTTAATCATAAAATAATAAGTAAAGATTATTTGATTTTGATTGAAAATTATTATATTTTCATTTAAAAGTACTTAATCATTTTAAAAACATCTCAGTACATAAATGATGGAACAGCTTACTTTCTAGTGAAAAAATTCACTGTTGTAATATGCTATATTTTGAAAAGTACAAAACTATGATATTCTTTCATTTTCCTTTCAGGTTTTGCTTTTTTCATTCAGTTAAGATTTTTTGTTTTTATATTTTAAAAGGCAATATTTATTTGCAAACATTTTTGCAGGCACAGGAAAGTAGAAAGAACTATTGCTGCTACTTAGCAAATGGAAAAGTTTTATTATAAGAAAACTGTATAGTCACAGGTTAGGAGAAGTCAGCTTTATTGGTCCAAATTGCATTAGTTTTTATTGATTAATGAAATGAATCAAATAAATTAAATCATTGAAAGCTCATTTGCAATACTGTATATGATTGAAAGGTATAGCTTCACATCTCTTCTGATATACATTATTACAGCACATCTAACACTAAGGCATATGTAGTCCTCAACCATAATCTTCAATCAGAGTCCATTGGTCTCCTTCTTCCCTTTATTTCACACCTCCTACTCTGCCCCTGAAGTAACTTCAACTCTACAGCTAAGCTTTGTAAGATATTTTTTTTTAGTTTAGCTTTGTGTGCTCATCATTTTTTGTTTGTTGGATGGTTTATTTGTTTATAGCTTCATAGTATTTCATTGTATGTGTATACCATATTTTCTTAATCCATCATTTATTCTTGGGTACTTTTTGTTTGCCAAAGAATACACAAGCTATGGTGTTTCTATAACTTGACTCTTGTAAATAGTGCTACTATTAACACAGAAGTGCATATGTCCCATTAAACTAGCATTTTTGCATTATTTGGGTAGATAACTCTGAGTGGAATTATTGGATCATTAGGTAAACTTATTTGTAATATTTCTGAAATCTTCCATACTGTTTTTTGTAAAATAGGAATACTTCAAACTAAAATTTCTGCAGAGTGAAAGAAGTGTCACTAAAAGGAAAAGAAACCCAAACAAATGGGAGAAAATATTTTCATACATCTAACAGTGGTCTAAAATCAAAGATCTACAAAGGACCTATACAACTCAATAATAAGAAAACTAATAGCCTAAACAAAATATTGACAGAAGTTCTAAACAGACACTTCTCCAAAGAAGACATACAGATGATCTACAAGCATTTGAAAAAGTACTCATCAAGGATTTACAAATCAAAACTACAATGAGATGCCCCCTCACACTTGTGAGAATGGCTCATATCACAAAGATAAAAACCAACAAGTGCTAGTAATAATATGGGTAAAAAAGTGATCCCTGGTATCTAAAGACAGGACTGTAGACTGATTATGTTTAACTGATTAACAATAATTAGTAATAAGTTTGTACTTGTTTATAGTATAATGTTGGTTTCACAGGACATATTCTCAAGGGCTACCATGATTTGTTCCTCATCTTACTGATATTTTTAGGATAGCATCTTAAAAAAAAAAAAAAAGCTATATATTGGCCTAGTAATCTATTATGTATTATGTGATGCTTTACTTTCAGACTGAAAACAAAACCTCAGATATTTTAAAATACTGATAGAAATATAACGTCGAAACCCTAAAGGTGAATCAGTGAAACTTGAGGTTGAAGTGACAATCTCATCAGTGAATGATAAATATCAGTTGCCAGAACCTGATCTCTTTATATGCTAGTCATTCGCTAAGACATCAAAATGTGAAAAATATAATGCTCCTACGAATATTCTTGTTGAATTAATGCTCAGGTGAGTTCTTCTGAAATAGTGCAGTTGTGTCTTAGCAAAAACAAGAAGCAGTAAAGCATCATACCTATTAGGATCCAATTTGCCACAGCAGCAGTCAAGTGCTTCAATTTCTCCCAGTGGTGATGGGAAGGGAAAAGTAGGGATAGAGAAATTTAAATTAAATTCATAGTGCAGTGTCTATTTGAAATTCAATATTGACAGCTCTAATTACATACATCTTACCAACACAAGTTCATTAAATGAGAGTAAAGGATTAAAAAATACTCTATACATTTATGAAGAAAAGTAAGTCATTTTTCAGCAACAGATTTTATCTCTCTCCCACTAAATGTATTCATAATGGAGATTTTTGTGGTTTTGGAAGGAGAGGATTTATCTTTTACTTCACATTTGCACAGATATAAGATATGCAAACATACAATTAGGACCATCATATTCTATCTAGACATGCCATTTCAAATGCAAAGAGCTTAAAGTGTCAAGTCCATATATACTCAATTTTATTTTCAGCATCATGAGACAATAACAGGTATGGAAAAACCTATTAGCTTTCTAGATCTAAACTGTAATTGCTAATAAAATTAATTATAGAAAATCACATTTTGCTGTCTTGCTCTGCACATTGAACAGAAATATCTAGAAGCTGAGTTATTTTTCTGCTCATGAATGGAAGAAATTTACTACTACCAATACATTTAAGTCTTAATTTTTAGGTTGCAGATATATATGTATATATATATATGATAGTAATATTTATCTGTCAGAAAATTATAATAAGATTTCTGCCTATTATGAGCTATCTCAAAAAAGCTAATTTCAAAGCAGAAAGGCAGATACTATTTATTATGACAATAACTGTGGTTTTGGAAATGAGAAAATACATTAACAGATATAGGCAGCTCTTAGAATAATTACATTAACAGATATAGGCAGCTCTTAGAATAATAAAAACAGCAAAGGGTTTATTTACTTCATATTGTTTGTCAGGCATAAAATAACAAAAGGATGTGTGAACTATACTGCATTTGAACAAAATAACTCAACATTTTAAGTCAGGGAAACTATTCAAAAAATTAATTAAAATAGAAAATGTATTGTCAAGTTTTGTGGTTTCATTCCTAATGAAAAAGGAAAGTGTGTATGACACATTTCTATGTTCCTTTGGTAATGGACCCAATTAAACAATTTGGTATGTAAGTCACTTATGAAAATTTTAACTTTTGTAGATAACTTTCAAGGTGAGTGGTATAGAGTACTTTATAGCCCCTTTAGTTCTTGAAAATGATACATATATTGCCTCAGTTTTAACTAAAAGTCAAGGGGATAGCTTAGCATTATAGAAAATTGACCATTAATATATCTACTTGAAAACTGCACAAATTCTATTATCCTAGCATTTTTTTCTCTAATTTGAAGTATAGTTTAATGGTAGAGGGATGTTTGTATTTGTGTATGTAAATGCATACACACATAAACATATTTATCTGGAGTAGGTGGAAATAAAAATGATAATTGATTCATGGAAGATTCAGCTTTTATGCCATATTGTGGAAAACTTCACAAATTTCTAAAATCTAGTAATCTGTGTCTACAATAGTTTTGTATCCAGTATCAATCATAATTCCTGCTGGCTAAGAAAACAAAAATATGTAATCGATATTTGTTTATTAAAGCTGTCTTATTTTATAGCTATATAATATAATTTAAGCTTGAAATTGGATCCAACAATATGGTGAAATAATATATTTTCAAATCCACCTTAGAAATTAGAAGATCTGGATCTTAATGTGGTATGTTAACACAATCAAGCTTTTGACCTTTGATCCTTTTTTTCTACAATTTACTCTAAGTTGACAATTTTATATTACGCTGCTGTATACCTCACACCTTCTAACTTTAGTTATAAAGTAACTATTTAGTATTATATATATGTAACATATATATATACTTATACTTATATACATATATAGTATATATGTATATAGTATATATACTTATATATATAAGTATATACTTATATATACTTATAATTAATTAAGTATTTAGAAGATTCTAACAGTCTCCAGAATTGTACAATTCTGATGGAGGTTTTGTCCTAGAGAAAAACAGATTTTCCCGCAGTAAGGGAAGCTTTTATTTGGAACCAAATCTAAGGACTGCAGTTCTGGAAACATAACCAAGAGTGACTTAGACAGAACTCTAAGTTGCAGACTATGATAAAATTGGTTATAAAACAAAAAGATCCTTCACTTTTTTTAAGGAAATAATGGCAATTTGGGGGAATCATACCTATCTCATTTTCCTTTGTGACAGCCTTGTTTGAGCCAGTGTTCCATTCTCCAGTTTGGCAATTTTAATCTGTGACCTCCTTTTTACCCTCCTTTATTTGACCTGAGAGATTCATATCACATAAAAATCTCCAATTTTAGAAATGTCATTGGTCAAGGATATTGATAAAGTAAATTCTGCATCTTGGCTTTTAATGAACTCAAAATCATTTTTTATTCAATAAGCATTTATTAAAAGTCATGTCTCTCCTAGACATAGTACTAGGTGACAGATACAAAACAGTGAATACAGATCCAGTCTCTGCCTTGACAGAATTTCTGGAAAAGAGAATTGATTAAATTTGTCCATATGATTAATTTTGGTTAGAGTCATGGCAGAGGACTGCGTAGAGCTTTGGGTTCACATAATTCAAAGGAGCTAAGTAGGGTAGCAGGACAGAACACACCTTTTGAAGCTGTAATTTTGAATTGAAACCTAAAGACTGAATATTGCCTATAGACTGTTCCAGATAGAAGGGAATCATGTAAACAGATACTAGATAGTAAGAGAAAACATTGTTCATTTGAGGAAATAAGGTTAGCAGAAGGTGCACAGTCTGAGATGAAAAGAGACAAGATTAACAGTTTCAAAACAGCAATGAAAAATCTAAACTGGCATATACTAGTTACTAATTTGGTCAAGACAACTACAAGTACCTGGAAAGAGTTGGATGCATTTTGCTTTCAAAGGAAAACATTCCATATTCAATGGAATAAACATTGTTTTTGATGGACCTGGGAAAATGAATTAAAAAGAAATCAGGGAAGCATTTCAAATGAGAATCATTAAGCAAAACCCAAAGAACAATATATTTTTATTCTCAACACTGTTGATATTATAAAATAAACAGGTTAATTTGTCTGATGTTTTAATAGCAACTTATAAGGAAAAATATCAAAAAATACCAAAAAATATCAAAATACAAGTGTAGTTTCAAATAAGAAACTGAGATATTTGCAGATGCTTATGGGGATGAGCTTGAATGACCAACCAACTCATTTCCCCAGAATTCTCTAGAGTTGATACTAGTTTTCACCCTAGTTTGTTCTAAATATTATCAAATCATTTACTATTTTCTTTTATCTTTATATTGGTTATTACTAAATATAACTCCTTAACAGGTTTGACAGTAGTTCAGAGACATTAAATACACTGTAATGGAGAATGGTGGTCATTTGAAGACATGCTTTTATTTATTTATCTTTAGGTAATACACACATGATTTCTCTGTATTCCTCTCTATAGACACCTAAGCCATAGTTCTTCTATAAAAAAAGGAAAATCTGAAAATATGAGCTCAAAGTCACATATTTTCATGGAACTGAAAAACTGCTGTTTTTATAGTAATAACTAAAGCATTCCAAGTTCTTGATTATATTACTTATAGATTGACTTCAAATCTATTTGCTAAAATGATATTTATACAATGAATACATAATTTTGTTAAGTTCTTGAACAGTACAGTATAATTGATAAAATAACATCATTTTAGTTTCAGGTATACAAGATGATCATTTGGTATTTGTATACTTTGCAAAAAGTACGTATTGTATATTTGGCATCTTTTCTTAGCAAGTTTGAAAATTGCAATAGCCCATGATTGATTAGATTTCTAGTAATGTACAGTACAAACTGATAGATTTTGTAAATAGAACATGTACCTGTTTATCAGTTTTGCTTAACCCTAACCCTCTTTTCATTTAGTAATGGCTATTCTATTTCTGTCACTCAGGGTTTTGTTTATTTGTATTTTAGATTTCATATGTAAGTGAAATAATGTGGGAACTGTCTCTTTAACTAAGCATAGTATCCTTTTCATCTAAGTTATCACAAATGGTAGTTCCTTTCACTATCTGCGGTGAGCAGCAATTCAGCTGTGTGTGTGTGTGTGTGTGTGTGTGTGTGTGTATCTTACCACATTTCTTTATTCTCTCATCCATTGGTGAATACTTGTTTCCATATTGTTACTATTGCAATCAATGCTACAACGACCATATACATATATCTTTTAAATTAGTATTTTTATTTCACAATTCATTTGCTTTGGGTAAATATCCAGAAATAGAATTGTTGAATTACACATTAGTTCTATTTCTAATTCTTTGAGGAACCTGCATTTTTTAAAATAACTGCATCAATTTACACTCCCACAAATTGTGCAAGAAGGCTTCATTTCTCAACTTCCTTACCACCTCTTTTTTTTTTTTTAATAATAGCAATTTCTGACAGGTATGAATGACACCATATGTGAATTTGCTTCATACTCTCTTATAACTAGTGATGTTGTGCACCTTTCCATGTATCTGATAGCTATCAATATATCTTCTTAGGAAAAATGTTTCTTCAATTCCTGCTCCAATTTTTCTTTTCATACTGTCTGGTATTGTTTATTATTGAGTTGAAAGTGTTATTTTTTTGTTTTGGATGTTCAATCACTTTTTGATGTCATGTCTTAACACTTGATATCAACTGACACCCAGAATATAAACATCCTATCATGAAAGTCCAGGGTCTAATCAACCAATTACCTGTTCCAAGAAAGAAAGAGAGAGGGAGAGAGAGAAAAGGATAGAGACAAAGGACAAGATCATGGTGGACAATGAGGTGGGAGGGAAAGAGAGAAAAGAGAAAGATAGAGGTATTAAGATTTTGAAGAAGGAATAGATTTCAAAAATGCTAGAATGTGGATGAGGACAAAAGATTCAGGAAATGAGAAATGGTTATCCAACATATTAGGCATTTTTATTGTTATGGACTGAATTTATATGTCCCCCAAATTAATATATATTAATACCCTACCTCTCAATATCTGAGAAGATGAGATAGGATCTTTGGGAAGTAATTAGGATTAGATGAGAGTGTGAGGAACTTGTACTTCAGAATGAGATTAGAACTATTTAAGATTCAGATGAGTTTCCACCCTCCCTCAGTTCTCTGCCTTGTGCAGCTTCCAACTACCAAAACTGTAAGAAGTAAATTCCTGTTCTTTTTTATAATCCAATCGGTTTGTGGCATTATTACTAGAGTAGTTGAATCATTAAGGGAGTCATATTATATACAACTTTGAAAAAAATTACAAAAATATTGCTGGCTTGTATAGATTTTGAGCAGTTGCTGAATTCTGTAGTTTGGGGGAGATCAACTATGACATGGAAATTACTGAGTGATCTAATATATTGTATTTGGGTAAAAATTATCAAATATTGAGGGTTTTTTAGCTGTTAGTTTTTTTTTTAATTATTTTTCCTCCACCTAAACTTTACCTACTCTGGTGACATTCAAGTGCTCAAACTAATTCAGAAAAATTATCTTCATCACTATAGCTATTTTAGAAATCTCTGTTCTGTAGGTCTAGTAGAGCAATTCAAATATTGCATTAATTTAAAATTTTGTCATTATTTTCATTGTATTACCTCATAGTATTAGCCATGCTTCCTTATAATTATACTTCAATATATTACCTGTTTTGACTCTAAGTCTTTTTTTTTCATTTTAGAAATTTTAGCATAATTTTTTCAAGTTCTAGCTTTTGAAAATTTTACTAAATTAATGGTGAAAAAAATAGCATTTTTACAAAAAATGACTTGTCATTCATATTCTGTGACTTCATTTATTCAAATTTATTAAGTCTATTAATAAAATAACAGTTTTATTTATAAAAACATTGCATATTTCTTACTGTATTTGCATTTTTGTATATTGTAGGTATCCTTTTTAAAATGTGGCACATTATGTAAATGTTTTTAAATGTTTTATATCTGCTGAATAGAAACACATTTATTATATATGACAACTAACATATCTTGCTACTTTGCTAAACTCTACTGAAAAATATATTTCTTGCCACAATCATTACTAAAAACTTTTTCCTATATTTTGCCATTAGATCAACATCTTAAAAACTCAACTTTGTGCTTTTTTTTTGTGGTAGATACTTATCTCTTAATTTCAAAAACAAGTATAAGCACACCATTTTACAATAAGAACACTAAGCTGCTAAACATTTAAATATGCATAAGGATTTCTTTTATGTTTTTGTATCCAAGTTGTCCTAAGTTTCTAATCTGTTTCTACCTTTTCTAAAAAAAAGCATTAAACAAACTGGCATTCTGTCTTCTGAATGGGAAAAGGTAGAAAGCAAAAGCTATAGGCAAATAATCTTATAGTTTCATCTTCCTTTTCAGATTCCTAGAGCCAAAAATCCCTGCAACTGAAGCTGTGAAATTTCAGTAGTACTCACTGATTGTTCTGAAGGTTTTAAATATTCAATCATGAAAATAATTGAGCAGAAGCGGAAATTTTAGATTTGTTTCTAAGAAACATTATGATATAGGCTTTTTGGTTGTTGTATGGCCTACTTATTTAATCTTAATCAGAAACCACACCATTTAAATCACTCTAAATGTAACTAGCAGCGTAGCTTGCAAATTAAAATATTTTGGTGAGACTGTTGAAAATAGATTAGTCTACATCTTATTTAGAGGTAAATATCCTTGTATTGATTGTCACTACCACATTTTTGGTGGAATCATTGCAGAATATTGACTCTTCATCACATATACAGGGACGGTATAGCTATACAGATTAAAGCTAAATCAATTTTTGAAATTCTTACTATATACTGGTGTGCTGAAGTATCACTTTAAGATTACACAGGATTACTTTCAATTTTTGCAGGCATCTTTTTGAGGCACAATATTTTCTAAAGATTTAAACTTAATGGAGAATTTGTGCAAAAGTTCACATCCACAAGGAGAAACTCATTCATCATTACTTATTGTGTGTCACTCTCATAAAACAGGTTTAGAATAGACTTTGGATTTCAGAAGACACCTACAGATTTCCCTGAAGTATGAAAGCAGGAATGAAGAGTCAGCTAGATCTTTCACCTTATACTGAAGCAATACACCATTGTAGCCAAGTAAGAAAAAGGTGGGTCATCCTCCCCAAAACAAAGTAAATTTATAGTACTGTATAGTATTGCATTCATGAGTGCTTTCTGCAGCTACAAAAAACCCCCCACAAAACTCTAGCTTAGCAGGAACTGCAAACTTGTTTATCAGAATGAAGTATTTTATCCTTAACATTTAATTTGGTTTTTGTTCTCTTTTCTCCCCAGTTAACTAAGAAATTTTTAAAAAGTCACTTGATTAAATTAATCTTTTGTGTTGTTAAGTCAATTTGCCATTTTTTAAAGGTGTACTATATTACAAACGTTTATGTTAAGGAATGTGATTAGGATTAGATATTATATTTCAAAGTAACTAATTGAAAAGTTCTTTAGATTTAATTCTCTTTATCAACTAGAACTGTTGAAATTTACATAACTAAAAAGAAAAATAAGGCAAATTTTGAACATTTAACAAAATAAGAAAGATTTTTTTTTTTTAAAGCGTAGCCCTTCTATAAATGTGAAAAACAGTTTTCAAGTGTTTTGAGGTATCACATTCTGGGCCAGAGTTTTGCGTTTCTACTTTTTTATATATTACTTCAATGTCATTACTCTTCAAGTTATAGCTTGTCCTTAATAATATTCTTTATGCCAATATAAACATAGAAATTTGTAAATATACTACTTTCTGCCCTTAAAAAATTAGATATAATGTTCATAATGGCTAATATCTCAAAATGTTCACATTAATATTTTGTACCATTTAAATACACCACAATTAAAAATATATAAAACACTAATCTAGATAAAATGAATTACTCTAGCATAAACTATAAAGTAATTGCCAGTAAGTTCAAATAAATACATTGCCCACAAACACACAGGTAATCTTCCTCTTTCTAAAAGTAGCACAAACCTGAATTTTATGACATTCATTTCTTTACTACTGATATATAACAAAATTCTTAGTATAGTTTTATCTGTTTTCAAAGTTTGTAAGAAGTATTCTTTTGCATATTTTCAGTTTAACCTCATTCTCTTTCAATATTTTATATGGATCTATATAGATATGGGTATAACATGTAGAGCTATATAGTTCATTCATTTTCTTTCCTGTACTGTATTTTATTATATAAACCAAACACTACCCTTTTCTTATTGGAAATTTGAGTGAATTCTAGGTTTGATGTGTGAGTATAGTATATAATACTGTTTTGTATATTGTATTTTTAATGTATATAATTTGGAGAGCTTGGGGATTTTATTATATCACACATATGATAAACCCAAACATAAAATCACATTGTCTAAATACTCATTTATACACATATATGAATGTGATACACAACATATGTACATATAAATAGATATGTGGGTTGTATATGTGCACATTGACATAAACACATTCTCTAACATGAAACCATTCCTTTTAAATGGCTGGCTGATTTTTACTTTGTGAATGTAATATATTATTAACCTGTCACTTATTAAGGAAATTTAATGTTTGATATAGTCTCTTGATATTTCAAGAAATTCTATTGTTCATCCTTGTATTGTTGTCTTTGAACATCTAGGTAAGTATATCTGGAAAACAAATATTCAGCATCAGAATTTCTGTATCAAACAAATGGTATCTAGTCTTCTTGAATGAATATTGCTGAATTTTCTCTTCAAAGGATATTCCATGAATTAGCTGTCTTGTACATATTTAACATATTTATATCAATATTATATTTCACTCATTATAATAGATGGTTTTATTGCATACTAGGTGTAGTTTTCTAGATGAAAATATAATGTAGTTACTCATGGGGGTAAAAACTACTCACGAAACACTTTGTTCTGGGAACTAGATATTATTAGGAAATTAGAAATCATGACACCTTCAACTACATTCAAAATCAAGCTTTGTTTAATGCTGAAAATATGAAGCTAGAGAAAAATATCAATAACCAGCTATCAGAATATAGATAAATGATGTGACTGCTTCTTTGTGGTGGTGGTAATTTAAAATTAATTACAAGAGGCAAGAAGGTAATTATTTCAAAAGAAAAGTTATGGAAATATTTGCCCCTTCCATTTTTCTTCAATCAAATTGTTTGACATTCATGTCTAAGAGTACGCATCAGCAAAAAGGTCACTTGAATCACACAACCTGGACCTGATCTTGACCAAATTTTAAAATAGCTGAAGTTATTCTTCAAACCTAATCATTTTCATATCATAGCTTAATTTTTCCTATTTCTTTATACTTTTTTTGTCAGATTTTGGGGACTCATAGTATCCCCTAGCTGATTAAAATGCTTTCCACTTTCTCTGTATAAAAATATATCTGTTTTATGGTTTATTCTCTCCAACTCTAAGGATACTGATTAAATAAACTTATGTGAACTATAATTTCAATTCATGATTATAAGTCCTTGCATTATGCCTTCCAAATATTAACCCTAAGATTATTAGTTACATGCAATACTATGCTTTGTTTGTCCCAAAGGAATGTATATCATCCTCTTGCATTATTATCATATCTGCATTAAGAATTCAGATCTCTTGAACACTAATAGGCTTGACTCTCAATATACATCTCAAATGGAACTACAGTAAAAATAGGTAATGGTAAACTGTGGCTAAAAGGTGAGAACATGAAGTTCAAAATAGGGAAATGGATTCTTGACTAGTAAGTTTACTTATCTCTGATATATCTGCCATGTGCTGGACCTGAATGAATTCTTGCACTTAAAGTTTAATCTTTTATGGGAAAATTTAGTCATCAAAAAAAGAGTAATACCTGAGTTTTATCACATAATTGCTTTTTTTTCTCTCTTTTTTCTGAGTAGTACATGTTCTATTTAAAACTAAAACTGAAGAGGAAAATTCTAGGTGAAATATGTGGTATATGTGTATTGCTATTGATGGTTCATACCAGAAAATTACATGTTGCTATAATACAAAGTTACTTCAATGCAAGATAAAAACTTGAGTCTGCTCATGGAAATTTTAAACAGAAAATATAACTTACACAGTAGTAGTGTTTGATTATAAAATAGTTAAGTCTCTTCTAATTATGCATATTATGTTAAGAACCAAGTAATGAAAAAGCAGGAATTAAACAAAATTCTAGATGGCTGAATGTATAGAAACATTTGCACTAGTCAATGGAAGATGCTCCCTTCAACATGCTTCACTTTTCCAAAAACTTTGAATTTATTTTTCTGAAAATAACTAATATTAAGAAAACAACTACAATTTTACTGGTAAATACTGAAAAATGAATCTTAATCTTGATTTTATTAGTATTTTCACAACTAAAGAAAACCTTAAGAATTAATCACAACAACATTTGAATATGAACTTGTTTGTTCCATAATTATTCCATAAGAGATTTTTTTTAATTATCTTAAAATTAAACAAAAAGAAGAATATTTGAGAAAAATAATGTCATTGATAGGCTCATTACAGTTACACTTATACTGTTTATACAATTGTGTGCAATCTGTTGATAGACTTAAATTTGTTCCTTCTTATATGGAAATATGTTGCTGGAAAACTCATAAAAACTTGTTATGATCACAAGAACAATTGTTATTGAATTAAATAGAAATTGGAACTAGGTGGTAAATATGATATTTGAATATATTCTTCTTGAAGACAGACATCTGTATAAATTTGTTCTTCTGATACATCTTGAGTGTGTAGAACAAGGCCAGGTGAATTCCATGCATATTTGTTGAATAAAAAAATTCTAATATCCTTTATCCTATTTTTATAGTTAGTAGCACATGGTTTATTCATTTTATTTATATATTTCCATATATAAAATCAAAATAATGTCTCTGTGCACTTGTCACTAAAAAGGAAGGGAGGGAGGGAGGGAGGGAGAGAGAGGAAGGGAGGAAGGGAGAGAGATAATTAATTAGCAGATCTAAAAACTGTCTAATAGAGAAGTGAGAGAAAAAGACTTTCTCAAGATTAATATCATATTCCAGATTCTGGAAAATTTAGGTGTGGAAGACATTGTCTCGATTCATTAATCTTTCCATTGGAGGTAAAGGTATCAAAGAAAATTGTCATTATTTGAAATAGACATCTTAATTCTTTCCACTTTTTGAAACTGTATGTGAGGCTAAATTCTCAGCCCAAACACTTCAATCCTGCTAATTCCATAAATATAGCTGAGTCAGCTCTAAAATATCTTTTATAATGCAAAAGTCATGGATTGCTAGTATTAAAGTCAAATGTGAAGATTGATACCATGGCCATTCCTGACAGCTCTGCTCCTATTAGTAGAAGGTTCTTGAGATGGCAGAATAAAGCCCTGGGCAACATATGCTAAGACAGTCATGGTCATGGCCTTTTTCTCTTATTTCCTTTTTAAGTTGGCTTGCATTGTTAGCAATTTCCTATCTTTTTATGAGGTATCTCTAAGGCATTGTGAGGGTCAGCAATTTAATATATAGAGCAGAAAGCAATGATACTAATAAAAAAGTGAAAAATTGAAAAGATTTAACAAATGATTATAGAAGCAATTTAATGCATCAAGATAAAGCATTTATATTGTGTTTAAAAGACATTTGAATCACATATTCATTTTTCATTTGTTTCAAACCCTGACACATCATTTTAGATGTCATCACCTGTCCGTGAGTGTCATTATTTCCTCTGTCATTGAGATATTTAGTAAGGAAAGGCTATTATTTCTTACCTCACCAATTGTCCTTTTCTACTTTAAACACAAAATTCTATATATTATATTTGGAATGAAATGACATTTTACTGACGCTAATATAATTGTAAACTATATGATTAAAGTCATATGGTTAGTTGAGAGAAAATATATTCTTGAGTTAAGTTTTATAATTTTAAATAATTTTTCTGATAAAATATATAATATCTATATTCATGTTTCTTGGGTTACTATGAAGTTCCATTTTCTGAAAGTATAATGTAAGTGTCCTAAAATATGATGCGATTATTTCTTTCAGAAGTTATTTTATGCTTAACTATGTGTACAGACTCATAGAACATTATGTATACCATAGGCAGTTGTGCAAAATATAATATCTGCACTCAAGAAATTTTTCATAAGAGTTGCAATTTGATATATGAAGATTTACAATGGAAAATGGTATGTACTGTTGGCATGAGCTTCTGTCTTTTCTAAATCCAAACCTGAATTCTGGAGATGATGAGAAACAGACAAGTGACTACAATGTGGACATGCAATTATATGATTTGTATTGCAGAGATTATTGACTGAACATACAGCATATTCTAAATTCTTTTTTGATGTGCAGGATGATATCTTATTCTTATATAAATATTCAGTATAACTGTTTCAAGATATTATATCCTATCACAAACCTCTCCCATTTTCCTACCTAAACCTGACTCGAATTTGGACCAATAAAATAAAATGGGCACCCCACGGAAGTAGTGCTTTTTAAAACTGTACATGCTTTTTCTATTATAAAATTATATCTACAATAAAGGGAGGGGGTGCTTATTGCTGAGGCAACAAAGAATGGCCAGGTTCAACTTCAACCTTTATTGACTTATTAACACAATTTGTATATACTCTTACTAGGTTTTTACTTCATTATTTATAATTTAAAATCTTCTCCTGTATTTTCCATTTTTCAAACAGATGTTTGTTCTTCTAAATTTGCTGGTCACACATTTTATTTCAACAATATAACATAATGGATTCTTTCTCTTTTCAAGGAAAAGGTATTTTTATGAATATTTATACCATCTTATAACCTGTAAACATTTACATGTGTCTTACATAAACCTAACATGAGCTTATGATTTGATTATCTACAACATAAGAGTCATAAAACTTGGGCTGCTCAGAGAAAAGACTTAAAAAAAAAAAGATGTGCTTTACAATCACTCTTCGCATTTTTTTTGGCTATTGGTCTATTTTCATAATCAGTATTAATGATGCACACATCTGCTAATTTATTTTGTCTCAGCAAGTTGTAAAAAAATTTTTTATAAAAATTAAGTCAATGAGATTCTTCTCCCTAAAGCTAACCTAGACATTTTTTATATATCCAAAGTGTGGAAGTGGGATAAAGAATATTAATAAAGGAAGGATAGCTATTTTCATAGGAGAAGCAAAATGATACTTTAAAATATGTGAATCATATCTTGAACAAAAATAATGGAAAATTTTGTAGATACAAATATGAGAGCAATTTACAGTATTTATTCAAAAAGTAAAGCAACAAAACAATATGAAATTGACTAAGGTAGTAGAACTAACTAATTCATTAATGGTCATGATTCAATTAAAGATGATTTCCAACGTACCTTCACATGAGTGGATAGGGCTAAACAACAACTAAAACAGATGAGAAAGAAACAATAGATTAATCTTATGAATTGCAAAAATTGTTTTAGATGTTGATGTTGAAAACATACAAATGGGTTTTGTATGTTTTGAGATGATCATATTTTTTTTTGTCTTTGTCTTTTTTGAGGGGGGGTTTGTAATGTATCCCACCGATTGTCTTTATGTTGAAAACATACTTGTATTTTTGGATAAATAACACTTAATCATAGCATATGGTTCTTTTAAAGTCTTGTTCAACTGATTTATTAGTTTTATATCAAGGATTTTTGCATCCTCCTTCAAAAAGATAATGGTTTATAGTTGTCTATTTTTTGGTGATATACTAGACTGGTTTTAGAATCAGGGTGAACTTGTCTTCATAGACTGTGATTTGAAGTTTTCCCTACTTTTCAATATTCTTGAAAGAGTTGATAAAGATACATATACTTTTTTCCTTGAAAAGTTGATAGTATCAGGTTCTGGATTTTTTTTTCTTTTTGAAAGAAAGGAAAACTCTTAATTACTGATTAATTGCCTTACCCATAACTAAGTGTTTAGATTTTTTATTTCTTCCTGATTTAGTTTCAGAATAGTATATTATTCAAAGAATTTGTTTCTTCCAGATTGTCTAGTAGGTTACTCTTTAAGTTTATATAATATTGTTATTATCATATATATTTCTGTAGTATCTATTGTATTTTCCCTTTTACCCCAATATTTTGTGTTTTCTCTGTCTTTGGGAGTTTTAATGAAGTCTTTTCTTATTTTTCAAGTTTCTCTAGTTGTACGCTTAGAATTTTGATTTGAATTGATTTTTGTACATGGTGTGAGGGAGCTGTCTTGGTTCACTTTTTTTGTATGTCTTAGTCCAGTTTTCCCAGCACCATTTATTGAAGAGGCTATCTTTGTTCCAACGCAAATTTTTCACTCCTTTGTCAAAAATTAGTTGACTATGTATGTGTGGTTTTATTTCCGGGCACTCAATTCTGTTCAATTGGTCTGATTGTCTGTTTATGTACCAGTACCGAGCTGTTTTAATTATTATGGCTTTGTAGTATAGTTTGAAATTTGGAATTGTAATACCTCCATTCTATTTTTTCTGGTCATGAGGCTTTTGAATATTTGAGGTCTTTTGTTATTCCATATGAATTTCAGTATTTTTGTTCTATATCTTTAAAAGTATCATTGGGATTTTTATCAGGATTGCACTGAATCTGTAGATTGCTTTTGGTAGGATGGCCATTTTGATAATATTAATTCTTCCAATCCATGAGCAGGGAATGTCTTTCATTTCCTTATATATTCTTCTATCTTTTTAGCAGCATTCTAAAGTTATCTTTGTATAGTTCTTTCATGTGTTTTGTTGGGTTTATTCTCAGGTATTTAAATTTTTTTGGTGCAATGGTAAATGGGATGGTTTTTGTGATTTCTTCTTCTATTTGACTTTTTGCATATAGGAAAGCTACCAACAACTGTGTGTTGATTTTGTATCCATCTACCTTACTGAACTGATTTATTATTTCATGCAATTTTTCTATGAATTTTTTTGGGTTATCTATATAGAGAATCATATCATCAGCATATAATGATTCAATTCAATTCAAAATGGATAAAAGATTTAGATGTCAGACCTGAAAGCATAACATACATAGAGGAAAACTTGGGAAAAACCCTCCATGAATTACAATTCAGAAATCCCTTCCTAGACACATCTATAGATGGCAAAAGAAATGAAGGAAAACATAAACAGGTGGGACTACGTCATAGTAAACAGCTTCTGCACAGCAAAAGAGACAACAGAAAAAACAAAATGAAGCCCAACCAAATGGGAAAAAATGTTTGCCCTCCACAAGAGTGATAAGTGTTTAATAATGAAGATCCACAAGGAACTCATACAGCTAAACAAGCAAAACAGGAAGCCCAGTCAAAAAATGGGGAGAACTAATACACTTCTCCAAAGAGGAAATACAAATGGCCAACAGGCACATGAAAAATTACTCAATGTCTTAGCAATAAGGGAAATGGAAATCAAAATCACAATGAGATACCACCTTACACCAGTAAGAATGGCCCACATCAAAAAAAAAAAAAAAAAAAAAAAAAAAAAAAAAAAAAAA
>PVHY01001093.1:42547-112647 GCA_004024945.1 Uropsilus gracilis | reverse complement strand
AGACCTCATTGTGAGTACAAAGGGACACCTGTGCTCAGATGTTTACTACAGCATTATTTATAGTTGCAAGGACTTGAAAGCAACCTAAATGTCTCAAAACAGATGACTGGATAAAAAAGATGTGGTATATATACACAATGGAATATTACTTATCAATTAAAAATGACAAATTTGATGATTTTATGACAACATGGATGAACTTAGAAGAAATCATATTAACAGAAACAAGTCAAAGAGAAAAAGACAGAAACCAAATGGTTTAACTAATATAGGATTACATAGATGTGAAATTTATATATAAGTAAATCTAAAAAAATATATGTAGGAGAATTTTGATTCGTGGTTCTTCTTTGTTTCTGAGTGGGCCTTTAATACCAAAAACTTCCCTCATTAGCAATGTTTTTGCTGCTTTCTACAGTTTTGATAAGTAATATCTCTATTTTCTTTTATTTTCACATATTTGTTAACATATTTGACTTCCATGTTGACCCAATAGTTGTTTAATGCCATGTTGTTTAGTTTCCAAATATTTTGAACTTTTTTCTCTTGGTTGATTTCTAGTGTAACACTCTTTATGATCCAATAAAATTCCTGACATAATTTCAATCTTTATATATTTATCGAAATGTATTTTATGTTCCAAAGTATGTTTTATGCTTTAAATGTCTATGATTACTCAAAAAGAATGCATATTCTTCTGCTTTTTTGTTATAGATAATTCTTCAAAAAATAAATTGTGGCCATGGATACATGAATAAATGTTCATTACTCTTTATTATTAAGGGACTATGAACACATGAGATATTATCTTACACCTGTGAAAATAGTTACTGCCCAAAAGTCAAGAAACAAGGTTTAGAAATAATATGGTGAGAACAATTGTTTACAGTTGGTTCAAAAGTAATTGGGTAAAGTCATGATAAAAAGCAGTATGGCTATTTCAAAAATCTAAATATGTAAGTTCCATATACTGTAGTTATCCTATTTCTTTGTGTTTACCTCTCAAAATATAAAAGCACTAGTTTGAACATAGATACACATCACTATATACATAACATTATTATGTACAATAGCTAAGAGCTGGAAACAACCTAAGTTACCATCAACAGGTAATTGGATAAAATGATGTGATATACATATAAAATGTAATACTATTCAATTATAAGAAAGGATGAAACCCTGCCATTTGCAGCAACATGGTAGATGATTTGTATAAAAAATTGGTTATTATGATTTGAATAAAGAATAAGGTTTATAAAGACAAAAAGTGTGTGTCTACTCATTTGAGATAGTGAGAAATCAAGCAATTGAATTAACTAATAAAACAAAAATTAACTAACTTCTAAATAAAAAGAATTACATGGCTACCTTAAAGAAAGGGGAAGTGGTGGTGAATAATTGGGTGAAAGAAGTTATTTGAATGGTGAAAGGTTATATAGGGTTTTTAGTGATACACTAAATGTTGATTTGTGATAATGCACACCTAAAACATACCTGACTTCATAATGCAATATTACTCCAATTAAAATCATAAAAATACTTTTAAAGACAACAGTTGTCACCCTGACATTGTTTAACTGATGATTACTCTTTCCTTATAGTAATCTATACATTAATTACCTATTAGAGCAACATTATTAAATAAATATTAAAATCACATATTTTACCCTAATTGAAATATGCTACAATATATCAATATTGTGATTGTTTTAATAATATAATTTTAAAGAACATGTGATGATAGTCACTTGAGTCACAGAAAATATAAACCAAAATGGAGAGGAAAATAATGAAACATGAAATCATGCCAGTGTAAATTATTTCTGTAATTCTAACCTGCATACATCAGACCTCAGTTATTTTCATGGTGTCTTTATAGGATTGAAGACATAACTTTTTTTTTCTTAACACAAAGTGAAATACTATAGTTTTGTGGCCTGTTAGACTTTGATGTCAGAATCCAAATCTCTGTTACCATAGGGACCAGATTATTACAAAAAAAGTCACATAGTAACCAGCATTTTTCACTCCTGAAGAGCTATTCATTTCAGATATAAGGTTAATGGAGTCCAGCAATTTTAGACTTGGCATCCTATGTGTTACTGAGACTAAGAACATATGAAATGATTTATATATGAATATTTACTAGTAGTAAAAGCATAGACATTGATTTTTTGTTGCCATCCATGACTCCAGATTCTGAAAATAATCAACTTTTCCTGATTTTCATTTCATTTGATAAAATGCAATTATATCATCTTATATATTAATAAGCCACTGATTAATCTTAATATATTGGTAGAAGCAGCTAGGGTTTCACTTTCTTAGTGAAACTGAAGAGGTGACAAAGTAAATAATTGAAGAAGACTAAGTGGTTAGATGAGTCTGGCCACATACAAAAATAATAATTAAATTGTTAAAGTTTTCATTTAAACTAAACAAGAATGCAAATGATATAACTAATATAATATAGTAATGTAAATAATATTTTGGATGCTACCTGGAGAGGGTTATCCTGTTTCTTAAGTGCAAAAGGATTGACTTCCCATAATGCATACATATCATAGAGTTATACAATGCAGTGGTCTTCTTTTATATACTTTGCTCATTTTAACACAGGAATATATAATTATTAAATGTAGAGCTCAGCAATAACTTAACAGTCAATGTGTACTGAGTACAGAATATACAGATCTAGGAACATGTTCTAAGTATAGGGAGTAATGGTAAGTTTTGGAATTCAGTAGAGTACCTTCACAGAGAGCTCATGAAGACAAGGGGCACTAGTCTATTTGATTGCTCTGTGATTGCTAGTGGTATAGGGTAAGACACCAAAATATGTGTCCTTTACTCCATAAATGTTATAGGAGCACATGGATTCATATCACAGAATGATGTAGTAGGATAAAAACATAGCATCACAGGTGATCTTTTAGTGTTGTGCATATAATAATTACATGTGGTCTGCAAATAGGTAGTTATTGCTTCCATAAGCTAAAATGACATTTAAAAATAGTATTATATACAGAAAGACTAGTATTTGTAAAAGAAAAAAACCTGCAAATATTTATTTAAAGATTTGTTATTATAGAGTCTTCAAGTAAAGAGAAAAACCAGGAAGGAATTTAATAATCATTAATTTATCCTACATATTATCTTAGAAAATCAGAGAGAGAAGAAATAACATACAAGACTAGAATTATTTTTTAAAATTAGAGAATGAAGGTTTTCTATACATCTAGCAGGTATCTAAAGCACCTATTATTCTACCTTGTTAGCTGACATAGTTTAGAATCTACATGAACTTCATGAAGTTCACAATTAGATTGCTAATCACTTCTGGCAAAGAAATTTAAGTGCTTTTTAAAAATTCTGGACAACTTCTAAGAGTAGAGGGGAGCCTCCAGCCTGTATCCATCAATCAAATAAAACTCTAACCTTCTCTGTCCTTCAGCTGCCATGAAATGAATTTTGTCCAACAGGTGGAAGGACCTTGGCAGCATATATTTTTTCCTAGTCACACCAAACTCCACTGACTCTGGGTGCAGCCTATAAAATTCAAAATATGTGAATCAGAGAAGTACCAGGCTTCTATCAGGGGTGCTGCATTATAACAAATATATGCTGTGTTAACTTGCTAAATTTGTTATCATTTGCTACAAAGCAACTGATAAATACATAATCTTTAATAGTAAGTATTCAGAAAAATGCCAATTGTCATCCCAAAGCTTAAATCCCCCATGATAACTTGTTAGCAATGTAACATAATGTAGAATAGTTTTCACATTGGGTAGAAAAGCCATTTTGAATACTTCTAAAGATTTCCAGGATTACTAATACAGGTGAAAGTTAGCTCTTCTGCAGTAAAGGAGGACAGACTATGCCTTGCCTTTCTCATGCTGAATTTTATAGAAGAGGATGCAGAGTGATTTTTGAGCCACTCACTGTGGCAGTGTTGGAACTTTTATTTTTCCTTCTGTCTGCAAAAGCTCACCTCCAGGAACTCATTTGAGTGGTTGTCAGCTTGGTTAATCTATCCTGTCCACAACCTATTTCTGAGAAGACATTATCTAACTGAGAAGAGATTTCCTAGTTCTTTCTGGATAAAATCTCAAAGTTTGGAGTTAATAGTTGCCATTTGCTATGGCAGAGAAATGTCTGACATACACAGACACACTGTCTCCTGAAAAAGCATTTTACTTAGTTTTACAGGAAATGTTTTATGTTTCATTTTAAAATAATTTCTTGCAATGAAAAGTTTTCCAGACCAGACTCTCTTAATTATTTTATCAATTCCCTCAAAAATGAATCAAATACCATTAGAAATTGTAATGATTTCTCATAAATTACCTTGTCCACCTAATCCAACCTTCTCAGTCTCCTCCACTGCAGAGTATTGTTTTTAAAATGGACTGTGCTTCGTGTGCTTTATTCACAATAGCAATTCCAGGTGCATATGAAGATAAAGGTGACTAATTAGGTTTCTGCTTATTCTCAAGGAAGTAATTAGGCATCATTAGGGTATTATTTTTTAAATTAGGGCTTGCTTTCATGTGGAATTTATATAGTGCTCTGTCTTTGTAGAAACAGTTTTGAAACTCATTCATTTGTTCAAAAAAGAAAAATTAAATGTCATTATTAAGATCTACCTTTCTGAAAATATAGCCAACAGCAATTTGGTTTAAAATTTGTCAGCTTAGCACAAAAGGTAATTTGAACATTAGCAATCAGTCTTTCAAGGTGATTACTATCTGCATATAAGGATGTGAATTTAAATAGCCATGAAATGGTTGTCTTTATGTCTTTATAATCAGTATCAACAAGAAGTTTCTATTATTTGCAAATTGTTGGAGATATAAAGGGCACTTTCTCACCTCAAGGTAAAGGTCTGAGATTTTTTTTGGGTATTAGTATCAGACTACAATTGAATATTACTTTATGAGACATCTGACCAAACTAAGCCTGCTGCTTGTTTATAAACACAGAAATAAGTTCACAACCCCCAAAACAAATGCAATGATATAAATCAATATAACTTTAATCTTACAAAACATAATTTGAAAAAAATATATTCCTTTTAGTGTCACCAACCATGTATTTCTTAAATTGAGTTTTTGAATTAATACAAACTGACCCTGAAAAATGGAAAAAAAAGTATATTAAATCAAAAAAAATCCTTAAGAGGAACTTAAATAAGTGGACATATGTAAAACATATGATCCATCCTTACATCTTATTTCAGAATATCACACCCTGACTTACCAAATTACTACTACTTCAACTGAAATCTTCCAAACTTCCTTGACTCCTAACAAATTGTACTTGTGCATGAGACATTGTTTTTACGTTCATTTTCGATCTTCTTTTAAATGTGTCACTTTTGATAAAATGCCATTGCAGATACCTTAATTTCTTTGTCTGTATAATGGAAATATTATATTGTCTAACAAGTATTTTTGTGAAGATTAAATTAGCTAATTCTTAGCACAAGAGCAGTGCTTAGCAAATAAGTATCCAAGAAATGTGAGCTATTATTGTTCAGTGTTCCTATTGCTAATTTTATTATAACTATCTTCATATATCCTAAATTTTTAGATGAGTTAAGGATATAAAATTAATTGACAAATCATTCATAATCTAAGCATATTCAAAATACACAAAATTTTAATTATTTCATATTGTGACATCACATATTTCAATTCACCCATCAGTTACCTTCCCTGTTTTAATTCCAACTAAAACGTTTTTATTCTATTTCATTGAAAAATAAATATCATCAGACAGAGTCATTTAACAATACTGACTAGTATATGCAGTACATTCTCTGCAGACACATTCTGCCTTTTCTCCTTAACATTGATGGACATTCCAAGTGTCTATCTAAAGTCAATATCTCATTTAGGTACAAATCTCCATTATGTTCTAACCTACTCAATGACCTAACTCCATTAGTTCTCTTCTGTCTACAATTTCTTTGACTTTTTTCCCCTTTTAGAATTATCATCATGAAGCCTCCATCCTTTTTATACTTCTTAAAAAGAATACCTGAACTGCCTTTCCTCAGTAATTAACAGCATTTCTTTATATAATGATGATGTCATGGCTTTTTAAATTCACATTCTATAAGGAAATAGTGATCATATGAAAGTCTATTTGCTAATATTTAAATTGCCCTAAGTGCAAAGTTTCTGCATAAGAAGTTACTTAGTTTGGCATCATAATTTTTCTGCCTTCACAGTCCTTCTGTAGTGACTTTTTAGTCCATTATTGATATAATTATTTTACATAATGTACAATGTTTTCATAAACATTTTTGATCCACTGATCCCAAGTAAATTCTGTCATTCCACAATGATATTGTAATTATACATAACTTAAATTTTAGATCTGAAATGTCTATGATTGTATTCTCTTTTCTTCAAATTCAATGCAATTTACTTGTAGAAATGTGCCATATTTTGAGTCATAGAATTATCTCAGTCCTCATATTCCTTATTAGTTTAGCGAGCTTAGAGAGCTCATTTAAAAAAAAATAAAAACTTCTCTTCTTAGTCACATCTTAGGCACATAACTTATGTCTAAAATGATATTGTCCTATAATTTTGCTAACCTCAGAAGGTCTATCCCAATATCTACTTACTGTAATCTCATATTTATCACCTTGAATAATAATCCCTATCAATGCCAGTTTTCAGCCTTTGGTATTTATCATTTACGTATTGCAAGCTTATGCTTCATATCACCATCTATTTTTGAGAATTCTTATAGTACCTTTTTATGTATGCTGATTTGTTTTCTGTAATGTACTGAAAATAGTTCATAAATGTCTTAAACTTTTATTTTTTGACCTTTGGTTATAATCAGTCTTTCTGATATAATAAATATATTGTTACAATTGTCTCTATTCTATTATCTTTTAGTGTCTATTCCCTTCTCCTTCCTGTAGAAAATTTGTCTCATAAATGTTTCTAAAAGTAAAGATGATCCTTGTATTACAATTCTACATTAGGATTCCAATCATTGGATAAGGGTTCTAGAGTGAAACAGGACCAATAAAATATATCTATATTTAAATCTACATATACACATCTATGTGAATGTCATATTTACCTGTTATATATAGATACACAAATGTATGTGTATAATATGCATTTATATTATAAGAACTATTTCATATAATAAATGACAAAAGGAGTCCCACAATCTAACTGTAAACTGGAAAATCAAGAAAGTTTGTGGTTCTGAGAACTCTGGGGCCAATGGTTTAAGTCCCATTTCAGTAAACCAAAGTTCCAGCTAAACTAGTTAGAATGGGAGATCAACTTTCCCTTTCGCTATCTTGTTTGATTTATGTCCCATATGAAAGGGTAATACTCATTCACATTGAAGAATACAATTTGTTATTTGGTCTTTTAATACAAATGCTAGTATCATCTGAAATCCTTCTTATATGTACCCAGATAACGTTTAATCTAGGCACTTAATGTTCCAGTTCAGATAACACATAAAATTTACAAGCACAATCTATTTGCTTCTTTGTTTAAATGTTTCTATTGTTTCAAACATAAACTTAGTCATTTTCATTTGAGAGTAAAATATTTGCTATTTTAGAATATCATATAGATAGGGACTCCACACTTTCAGTTAATTTTTTAAAAAGAATTATGAATTGTTTTCAATGATAAAATTGCAATGATATACAATTTAAAATGCATAGTGAATATTTTTCACAAAATAGTCTGGATTCTGAAATTCATACAACCTCTACAACTTTCATTATAATCAAGATTGTATATAGAATATAAAAATGCCATCAATTTAAGATCATTTATTAATAGGTATAATAAAGAAACAGGATGAGGATATGGATATGCAGAAGGGGAAATGAGAAGGAAAGAAAGGATGGAAAGGGAAGGAATAGTGTTTTCTTGTTCTGAACTTGGTATATCTGTGATACTCTCTTTATGCAGTAGCTAATAAAGTCTGACTCATCTCCAGTTACAGGTAATAGCATAAAAGGAAATTATTGTTACATAACATTTATTGAGCATTATAAAATTTTGAAAATTAATAATGCTAGCATTAATGTTTTGAAGCTATGTGTGTGAATTTAAAGTTATAGAATAAAGAAAGAACAAACAGCAGGGGACACAGGTACATTGAAACTATAGATAATAAATATATTATATGTATTAAATGTGTTAAAATAAGAAGAAAAGTAAACACATGCGAGAGAAATGGTAGATAATAACCAACAAACTTTGGACCAAGATAGGTCAATTACTAAAACATTTTGAAAGGGAGACTAATGTCAGGATTTCATTACAAACATAGATATTCTGATATGGGAAAAATAGTGCTGTGAACCATTTGGATAAAGGTGCATTTTGAAAAATATTAAATGAAATTTATTGAGTTTTCAAAATTAAGCTTCTCTTTGAATGGTGAATGAAAACAGCTTTCTAACATAAGATTTTAAATACCATTAGTCCCAATAAAGTTAATGATTTCTTTGGGGAGAGTTTAATTAGTTTGTTGAGACATGGAACCAGCAACTCAATTCCATAAAACAATTGTGATTGATTACTGCTGTGCCATGAATTGGCAAGAAGGGAGCCTAACACAATCACTAATAGAATGTAACTTCAGAAAATTATGGTCTACTGAATTTGAATTATTTGTTTTTCTGGTTGCTAGTCAATAAAATCTCCTTCATCAGACTTTTTATTTATTTTCTAAACTGAAAGTATCATTGATGATCACAATCTATGGCAGAGTTCACACCAATGAACTAAATGAAATGGCATATGAGGTTAAGCTCTTTTTTTAAATGGTAGCTAGTTAATTGTAGACATCTCCTGACCACAATACAGAAAGTACAATTAGAAGGTCATTTCTATGTCTATTAAAGCTCTATGACAACTAAGGATATTCCCAAGCCAATAGTCAGTGCTCAAACTGAAACTAGCTATTTAGAAAAGAGACAATATAATTCAGAATATAATGTGTCTTTTCCAACTTTATTTTGGTCTTCTATCATTTTCACTTTTATTTTATAAGACCAATCATAGCTTCTTCTTTGGGTGTCCTACATTATTACAAATGAAAGTATACATTCTCAGAGACTTTTTTTAATAAAGAATTCAGTGAGAGGATACATTCATTATTACTTAAGAGAATAAAGTCAATTTACTACATCTTAGAAAGGTTGACTCAAGCATCATATTTATGTCTTTTCCATAGACAGGTATGCCTTACTCTACATATCCTATAATATCATTCTGTATAGAGATGTTACATAGGCAGATTTGAAAGGATTGGCTCCTACAGCAGTAACTTTAGCTACATGTAATAACATCATCTAAAAACACATATAATGCATATGCTGCTTTTGCCAATTAATAATGTTATACATCAAAGCATAATCCGTGCATCATTATCCAAAAAAATAAATCTGATAACATCCAAACAAATAATTCTCTATGTTAAATTATTAAATTGTTAACTTTGAAATTGTGAGTTCTAATTATTTTATTCGATAGCTTAAGACTTAAAGTGTAGCCTATGCCAAGTGTAACTACAACAGATTTTTTCCCCCAAGTGACTTCTTTTCTGTATTTGTTTTCTCTTGTGCTTTCTATTTATTGACAAATTAAACACAAGTAAAAATCTTTAAAATAAACATCAAGTTCTCAAGACATTACTTTATTAGCACCTATATTAGTTTATTAAACTAATTACATTATCTTTAACATCTCTAGTTATTTTAACAGAATGTGGAGAAAATGCAAGAGGTAGATCAAGGAAAATCATGGAGTCTAGGTAAATAGCCACTGGAGGAAAAAGTGGAGAAATAATACAAAGAAACCTCTGTGACATCAAAGGGAAGCATAAGAAGACAAGGGACATGCACATTTGAAAGGGTAGCTTTCTGACACACTTATCCTTAGGCGTTCTGAAACATCATTTTTGATGGAATGGCTGATCATGGATATAGTGTTTATGTAAAGACATTTGTTGATGACTTGATCATTTATGCTTTGAAGTACCTTTTTTTCTTAGTAAATCCACTAACGTTAATATATGAAGGCAATGATACTACTTAAAGAATAATAATTAATATGTGAAACCTATTTCATTATGAAATAAATTTGACAATTCAGTGATTAGATTAATTGTACACTATTTAAATAATTACATTCTGAATTTAAGAAAAATCATTACTTTTATAATGCTTTGTAATACAAAGTTCAATGCTTTTTTAATATATATTCCCATTGTACCAATGATGCAATTCTTGAATGTTTTAAAACATAGATTTTTAAGAACAATAATAGGATAGGAGATAAAAGCTAGAATTTCCTTCCAAATAAAATTTATACTAAAATGCAATTTTTGTTTCAAAACATTAACCACATATGAAAGTTTAATTACTTTGAACAAGCTATAAATCCTTATAAGCTCCAAAATTCTAAGAATTTGAATTTTAATTCTAAGAATTTATTATTTTATTAATATTCAGTAGAATATATTTTCTACTTTAATGAAATTCTTTATATGTGTTTCATTTGCTTATTTTCAGTAGAACTTTGGGTCTGAATTCAAAGCCTGGTAAATGTGCAAAGCTAGTTTCTGCAGTTCTTTAGAAACACTTCCTAAGATTATGACAATCCATTTAAAATATAAGTTAATGTGTCTATGAGAAGTCTCAGAACATTTTAATTATATCGTACTAATTCAAAATCACACTATTGAATTTGTGGAAAGATGAAAAGACTAAAATCTTAAGTGGTTTAATGAATGCATCAGTACATTCAACAAGATGTTATGTGGCTATAGTTCACATTATTTCATTTTTCATTATTATTATATACATGAGATGCTGGATGCCTAGGGAAATAGCATTGCTGTATCATGTGTTAAAAGTAAACCACAATTTTAATGAAAATATAAAAAATTAAATTGTGGCTGCAAAAATATACTTAGATACATTTGAATAATCTATACTTTTATACCACTATCATTAAATTAAAATTATTATATTTTAAATAAATGAAACTTAGATTAATGCAATCATAGCCTGCAAAAATGAAAGATTTCTTTACTACTTTCTAATTCATTCATATAATTTTCAAACTGAATAAAACATCTTTGGTCTGTCAGTCATTTTGATAAGGGTCTCAAATCATGTGGTATATAGAATAAAGATACCTGCTAAAATTATAAGATAGAGATAATAGAAACATTTGTGAATGGTAGCTATAAATATATTTACTATTCTTGAACTCTCCTCCTTTGGGCTTGGCAGAGAAATATGTTTCTATGCTCTGGAATCATAATAATTTTTTCCTATATGCAGCTAAACTTATTCATAAATACTTGACATTTACCATAGTTTGACTTTGACTAATACTGATTTTCTGTTTGACAATTTTAGCAGAATATTAAAAAGCCTTGATTATTAGTATCATATGTTACATTGATTGTGGGCAGTAATATTTTGATGTTTCCTTTTTTCCAACAAACCACTGACTTTCCTCACTCCTATTGCCTATCTGATAGAGAATGGAAGAGAGATGGCATCAAGACAGAAAACTGAACTAGGGAGAGTAAAGGAGAGTAGGTAATGTAAGGATGCAGGGTGATAATTTTTGAAGTTCAATGAAATTCTGCAGAAAAATATGCCAGGTGGAATTGCTTGGGTGAAGAAATAGGTTGTGCACTCAGATTGTTACCTAGACAGATATGAGGGGTAGAGTAACAATACTTTTTTAAATAGACACCCTTTTGCAGTGTTTAAGTAGATATGTGTTTCATTTATTGTCCACTAGAAAATGGTTAGAACGTATAAAGACTTATCGTGGAAAGAGTTTCTTGGAAAAAAGTCTGTGCCTCTATATATATTGCAAGTTAAAACAATTTCAAGGATATTCTAGTCAAGGAATATTTTCATAAGCATTACCCTAAACATAGGGTAGATTGAAGATTAATGTGGTTCAGAGACAATTTCAGCTTCTCCTGAAATACAGGAAGTATATCCACTTATTCTTTCTTTTTTTTTTTACCAATATCTACATTATTATTATTATTATTATTATTATTATTATTATTATTATTATTATTTTACATCATTTCAGTCCCTGGGGGTCACTCAACACTATCACCTACCCTCCCCGCCCGTTCCAGCTGGTCCCCTCTGTCCCCTTGTGTGGTTTCATTTGGTTGACCATATATTAGTGAAACCATTTGGTTTCTGTCCCTTTCTATCTGGCTCGTTTCTGCTAGAATGATTTCTTCTAGGTACATCCAGGTGTCTATAAATTCATCAAATTTGTCATTTTTAATTGATGAGTAATACTCCATTGTATATATATATATATATATATATATATATATATAATATATATATATATATATAATATATATATATATATATATACAAATAACATCTTTTTCATCCACTCATCTGTTCTGGGGCATTTGGGTTGTTTCCATGTTCCTGCAATTATAAATAGTGCTGCAATAAACATGCGAGCACAGGTGTCCTTTTGTACCCACATTAAGGTCTCCTTTGGGTAGATTCCCAGAAGTGCGACTGCTGGGTCAAATGGTAATTCCATTTTCATGAGTTTGAGGGTCCTCCATACTGCTTTCCATAGTGGCTGGAGGAGTTTACATTCCCACCAGCAGTATAAGAGTGTTCCTTTCTCTTCACAACCACGCCAGCACTTGTTGTTGCCTGTTTTTTTGATGTGGGCAATTCTTACTGGTGTAAAGTGGTATCTCATTGTAGTTTTGATTTGCATATCTCTGATTGCTAGTGATATTGAGCAATTTTTCATGTGCCTGCTGGCCATTTGTATTTCCTCTTTGGAGAAGTGTCTTTTTAGTTCTTCTCCCCATTTTTTGATTGGGCATCTTGTTTTGTTTTTGTTTAGTTGTGTGAGTTCCCTGTAGATCTGTGTTATTAATCTCTTATCACTCTTTTGAAGGGTGAAAAATTTTTCCCATTTAGTTGGGCTTTTTTTAGTTTTTTCTGTTGTCTCTTTTGCAGTACAGAAGCTTTTTAGTTTGATGAAGTCCCATCTGTTTATGTTTTCCTTCAATTTTTTGCCTTCTGCAGATGACTCCAGGAAGGGGTTTCTGAATTGTATTTCATGGAGGGTTTTGCCCAAGTTTTCCTCTATGTATGTTATGGTTTCAGATATGATATCTAAGTCTTTTATCCATTTTGAATTAATTTTTGTACATGGTGTGAGAGAGATGTCTTGGTCCATTTTTTTGCATGTCTTAGTCCAGTTTTCCCAGCACCATTTGTTGAAGAGGCTATCTTTGTTCCAATGTAAGTTTTTCCCTCCTTTGTCAAAGATTAGTTGGCTATATATGTGTGGCTTTATTTCTGAACTCTCAATTCTGTTCCATTGGTCTGATTGTCGGTTGTTGTACCAGTACCATGCTGTTTTAAGTATTATGGCTTTGTAGTATATCTTGAAGTCTGGAATAGTTAGGCCTCCATTTTCTCTTTTTTTGGAGAGGGGTTTTTTTGATATTTGAGATCTTTTGTTGTTCCATGTGAATTTTTGTAATTTTTGTTCTATCTCCTTAAAGAATGTCATTGGTATTTTTAAGGGGATTGCGTTAAATCTGTAGATTGCTTTTGGTAGGATGGCCATTTTGATGATGTTAATTCTTCCTATCCACGAGCAAGGGATGGATGTCTTTCCATTTCCTGTGTCTTCTCTTTTAGTAGCGTTTTAAAGTTTTCTTTGTATAGTTCTTTTATGTGTTTTGTTAGGTTTATTCCAAGGTATTTAATTGTTTTTGGTGCGATGGTGAATGGGATGACTTTTTTAATTTCTTCTTCTTCTGCTTGGTTTTTTGCATATAGGAAGGCTACTGATTTCTGTGTGTTGATTTTGTAACCAGCAACCTTACTGAACTGGTTTATTATTATCAATAAGTTTTTCTGTGGAGTTTTTGGGGTTCTCTACATATAGAATCATATCATCTGCATATAATGATAGTTTCAGTTCCTCTTTTCCTATTTGTATCCCTTTTATATCTTTCTCTTTTCTAATTGCCCTGGCTAGAACTTCCAAAACAATGTTAAAAAGTAATGGAGAGAGTGGGCACCCTTGGCTAGTTCCAGATATTAACTGGAAGGATTTTAGTTTTTCCACATTTAAGATGATGTTTGCTGTGGGTTTGTCATAGATGGCTTTTATTATGTTGAGGTAAGTTTCTTTGATCCCCAGTTTTTCAAGGGCTTTTATCATAAATGGATGCTGGACTTTGTCAAATGCTTTCTCTGCATCTATTGATATGATCATATGGTTTTTGTTTTTCTTCTTATTGATGTGGTGGATTATGTTGATTGATTTCCGGGTGTTGAACCATCCTTGTGCCCCTGGGATAAATCCCACATGGTCATTTATTCTTTCTTATGTTATATAGAAAGCTTTAATAAATTATTCCAATGACCTATCTAGAAATGGCATTCAGAATGAGCAAAGCTCTTTGAAGTCTTTCACATTGTATTGAAAGAAATTGTATACAGAAGCATGATCAATCTTATTGTCCATTTATACAGCGGAATATGCAGATTAAGAAGCAGAGATTTTAATTGAGTTATTCATTAACTGTGCCTTTAAAGCCTTTTTACTACAATTTATTCTGAAACTAAAGCTGGTACCTCAATATGGGGAGTATTAAAATTTAGGCATTAATGCCATTAGCTGTGGCTGTAAACACAGAGGTAAAAGATGGCCTAAACAGGGTAGGGTACTGGCTTAAATGGGAAGGGTATTTTTACTTTGTTGTAAATTCCAGGCTTGGAAGAGGAAATGTATCACCAAGAGTGTGTAGAAGGAAATTGGAAACTTTGGATTTTAGGAGAAAAAACAAAAATTAAAAGGAAAGGAACGGAGAGTAGAGACACATATTTTTGGAAGAAAAGAGACAAGAAAGGCAGACAGGTAAAGAGTAGCCCAGGTGACCAGGCTGGGCAGAAGCCCCCTGGAAGAGTGATCTGGTGGTGGCGAGGAGCCATGGTGACTGATAGAAGAGTAGCCGCTGTGGAGTGTGGCCCTGCAGCAAGGTGGCATAGTGAGCTGGTACTTGGAGATGGCCAGGGATTTGGGAAGCTGATTTATGTATCAGTAATTGTGGAAAAAGTTTGAAGCACCTCGGAGAAGCAGACCAGGTTGGAACACTGGAGAGAGAAGAAAAGAGACACCAGAGAAAGATTGAATTTGCAGAGTGCCTGCCTCGGGTTTGGAGGGACAAAGGGACAACATTGTGGATATGTGTCTTTGGGAACTTTAAGACTGAAAATAATGACTGGGGTAAGATAACTGGCCACTTGTTTGTTTTTGTTTTTTTTTTTTTTTTTTGCCCGTGGAACCGCAGGCTAACGTTGCCCGGGGTACCACGGATTCAAGCAATACCCAGCCTCAGCTTCCCAGGTAGCTGGGATGACAGGTGCGCGCCACCACACCCAGCTATTTTTTGGAAATAGATCTTGCTACGGGCCCCAGGCGGGACTTGAACCACGATCCCTAGCCCCTGCCGCTTCATAGGCTGAAGTTTGCAGGCATGAGCCACCGTGCCCGGCCTTGGAATTCAACATACTTTTCAGAGAAACTCAACTGTTCAGAAACAGCTCTTCAGATGGTTCTGCTATTGTACCTGAGGGCCACTTATAATGCCACTGCAGGTTTACTCAGTGTTGGGTATTTCAGAAAGAGAAAATGTGAAGATAACATACTTAAGAAGTTATGAGCTATCATGTGAAATTCAAGAAAGAAACTGGTGGGAACGTTTGAAAAAAAATAAAAGTGGTAACTGAGGATGGTGGGTAAAATGAGGTGATACAGTAACCAAGAGAAAATATGAAGATGGTTGTTAAGGGATTTGATTAAATAGGTGATCAGTATTGTTGGAAGTGAGAAATAAGGTAAATACAAACATAAATTGTGATCAGATGTTCCTCTTTGAGAATTTAAATCTATAGTTGTTCACTATTTAAAATATTGGGGTATTAAAAAACTAGAATAGTCAAAAAGATCATTGTAGCTTAGAGTGCAGAGAACTAAAGTACTCTAAATTGGACTATATTTAGGAAAATTAAGATTTATTTAACACACTTCTTATTTAAATTTTTTATGTGCTAGGAACTAATGTAAGAGCTGAGGCATAAAATTGCAAATTACAAAGTATAGATCATAAGACACTGAAATTTTCAAAGTAACCAACTACTAAACAAGTAAAGAAGTAAACAATGCATTATGCTAGTAAATATGTCTAAGTAAGGGCATAGTAGAGTGACAAGAAGAGCTTCTATACTATCTAGGCAAAACACTTCTGTAAGCATAATATTTAAGCAAAGGCCTGAGTGCTTTTAAAAATAATGAAAAATCTGATTATTTGGAACAAGTATGTTCATGATAGTGACTATATAAATGGAAAACCCAAGTATAGTAATTATTGGGTTTGAATTTGAAGCATTGAAAAAGGCTTATAGATCAGAACAGAGAGGACTGGACAAGAATTTTAGGTTAGCAAGAATAATGACTTGGTCTTAGCTCAGAATATTTCATTTTGATTTCCAAACAGCCAAAGTAATGTAGATATGTGATCTTAAAGACACAAAGTAAGATACATGAACATATTTCCCTTTTTCTGCTCTTATTCATCACATTCCTATAGGTTTAGATTTTCAATGCCCTGTATAAATGAAGGAATTCACCTGGTAAGATATGCCCATAAAACTTGGTTTCACAACTTTTCTTATACAAGGTTAGTAAGATGAGGGGAGGGAAAAAAGAGAGATGAGACATATCAGTTAGCTTCAATTGCCCTCTCTAAATTTCCTAGTCAGAATCCTATCTTGATATAATATAGTATATTATATTTACATCATGTTGTATTATCAGACTTACTCAATTTCAGTGTAACAGATTTAGCTATTGAAAAGTGATTGGGAATGAATGAGAAAGATATATTGACTGATATTAAACCTTATAGAACATAGTAAAACTTTTATTGTAAGTGTTAAGGGAAATCACTGGAGTGTTGAAAACAGGGGTACGAGAGCATAATTTGTGACATAAGCAGATAGGCTAGGGAAGAGATAGCAGGATCTGATTATGAAAATATAAAGCCTTTTGAAAGAAGGGGTGTTGGCAGGTAAATATTTAATGCCATAAAATATGTGAGGTGGGATATTACATTACAGAGTTTAAAATTCTTTAAAAATGGTTAGGGCTAGAAAAAATAATTCTTTTTAAAAAAAGAACATACAAAATTGCCCATCAACAAGGTACAAGATAGGTAAAAATTTAGTCAAAGATGGCTTGTGAGGTTTTTTTTGACCAATTTCAAGTAGCACTAGTATTTATTAAAATAAAAAACATTGAGAGCAAAATCAATTTTTCATGGAGGCTAGTGGGTAAAGATTTTCTTTTGAAAATGTTACATTTACAATGCCAATCGGACACCAAAGTGAAGAGAACAGAATACATGAGTCTTGGGTTCAGAAGATATGTCAGTGCAAAAGTTGTAAATTTTCTTATTGTCATCACATCAGTAAAACTGGCTGAGCATTTAGAAAATGAGTAAATGAAGAAGATAAGCTACTACAGAGCAAAAGCACTTGTGGATTAAAGCTCAAGTGCATGAATTGGAGGTCACAGTAAAATTGAATAATATTGATGTAGAAGTGCTTAGACACAGTGTGCTGTGAAGGGAAGAGTTTGTGTCTAGGTAAAATCTGTAAAATTGCTACAATTAAAAAAAAAGATAAAATTATTGTTAGCCTAAGTTTTATGCTGTGTGTGTGATAGAAAATGATTGAGATAGGGGAGAAGAAAGTTTTTGAAAGTAGCAACATCAACTATGCTGTTAAACAAATCATTCATATTACACTGACATAAACATAAATGAATGGTAAGGACAGTGGAGAAGAGATAAAGAGAGAAAATAAATTAACAAGATGCTTAAATGAATGAGGAGGACATTTCCAGTTAGCTGCTACAAAATGAAAGCCAGTAGCTTATAAACTTACTTTTCAAAGAAGTTGTTTTTGCTATTGCCTTTAATATTTAAATAAGAATGAAACAAATCAATTTGTAAGTGACCTAATATACAAAAAGGAAATTTACCTTCACTGAAGTCTTGTGAGAACGAGTTTAAAGGAGAAAAAGAAAAAGTCAACATTAAACAGTATTATATAGGAATCATATCCCCAGAGAATGAAAATATAGGGGATATTGTGGTTGACAAAGATAAATTACAGACATAAATGATCATAATAGCTCGTAATAGAATCACTGAGAGATTATAATCTGAATGATAAGGACATGTAAGATTTGGACTCTTCCTGTTGATGTTCAAACCTTCCCTAAATCCAAAGATTTAGAAGACATTCAATCTGGGAGATAACTTGTTCTGCAAAATCAAAATTCCCTAACCTATCATCTACATTCTGATCAGCATCTATTCGGCTATGGATATCCTTGAGACCAGAGGAAGAGTGGTTCTACATATGGATCAAATTTCCGTGATTTTTCCTTCAAGCTTGTCATGGGCAATATTGCCCTAAATTTAGAGAGATGTGTCTTCATTGCTATCATGGATTATGCTAAGGAATACAGAAAAATGGGTTTAATAGAAGATAAAAGGCATGTCCACAAGCATTGAGAGAACCCAACCCATAAAATCATAAATGAGAAATGAGATAAATTACAATTGAGGAAATGAGTGCAGTAATATAAGAGCAATATTACTGGGTAGAATTAATCTCAAAGAGAAAAGTTTGATTTTTTCATGAGGTGAAAAAAATGTTTTTTAAGAGACAATGCTTAGATAATATATATATATGTCACTTATTTTTCTTTCAATAGAAGTGGAAAATGAACAGTCTCATTGTAAGATATACCTCAAAGGAAAATCAACATTAGTTGATATAAGAAGAGATTGAAAATAATCTCTGAAGAGCTTAAATTCTAATATCATAATATTGAAGTAGAAATTACAGAGATTATGGTGAACATGGCTAGGAGGGATGTTATTAGTACTGAATTGATGTGTTTGGAGATGATGTAAAAATACAAAATAATAGTATCAATTAAAAAATACATGGTAAAATTATTTCCTTAAATTTGCTAGATTTAATTTTAATATTACAGTTACTAAAATGCCTTAATTAGCTCTTTATGTATCCTCATAATTAGTGTTTTTTTCTGAAATAAATGCCTTTAAAGCATTATTAATTGCAACAGCTAATGAAATGTACTCATTTTAGAAAGCTGTTTCAACAATATCAGAAATAAGCTAGCATATGATGCATATATGCATTAGGCATAAAAACATTTATTACAAAAATATGATACATTTATTTGAAAAATATATGTTACATTAATACTATTAACTAGTAATTTATCTATTTACTGGGGTATATTTTATATGTACCTAGAAGTATAAATAAATCTACAATTTCCTCAGGAGTTAAATGTGAAAATTAAGGATTTATGAAGAGATAAATGTACATGTGCTTATGTCAATTAGAATTTGCTTTATATGTTTAGCATCCTAATTTTGTTCTCCATTTGACAATAGGTTTATTTTTATGTAATCAATATATGTTCACAGGTACATTTAATACCATTATATTCTTAATAAATATGTTTTGGGTTTGGTGCATTTCTGTTTTCCCTTTAGTAAAATAAACAAATTTTCTCATTTGTGTAATGTAGGTAGGGATTAATTCTCATCTCTACATCATAGATGTGAACATTAGACTCAGACTGTATAAAAATCATTAGTACTTGTACCTGATTACAGTACATTCACATAAAGCAAAACAAATACAATATTCAATATGACTAACCTTTCAACTTACTGAAAAAACTTTTTATTAAATTTACCAATGATTAGGTTTTGAGACTTACACCACTGTAAGTGTAGTTTCTCATACTTCTATTGCCCTAAATACACTATCCTTCTTCTTCAAAGATTCACTATTGTTGATTTTTCATCTGCCACATTCCAACTAATAGTTTATGCCACACTATTTAAGAGAGTTACACGATTACCTCTTTGGTGGTGAGTTTGATGTAATGACATACATGTGGTAAGGCAAATCCATTTCCCTAAATCATGCAGTGTTGTAAACCAGTGTTACCTTGACTTAAAAAAAATTATTAAATTAATTCTAAGTATGTATTGTTATTTGTCTCTCTTTCCACTTAACTATGCCTTAATTATAACAAACAGTTGACAGTTGACTCATTGATCTCTACATTTAACACTGATTTTTGTAAGTGTAATATTAAAATACAATAGATGAGTTATGATCAAGATATTGTTGTTATTATTCTTTTCATCATGGCACAGTTCAGATGTATACCTCTAAGAATACAGAGATAAACTAGCAACCATGTCTAACATGGCAAATATTTCTAATTACCAGCAGTAAAATAGAAGCAAAATAGTGAGCATAATTGACATCATCTTTTACTGCTTTTCAGGTTAGAATATGGTCAAGGCAATCTGCAAGGTTATTTTTTCCTAAGATGATGAGCTAGAACCAGAATTTCTACTAAAGAGCAACAGCTGACTTATAGAAACGTATGAAATGAATTGCTGCACGTATTTCTTGAACTTGTCTATCTGAAATTTTGTGCTTAGTGTGACTAAGTAACAAGGGTGTCTTCTGATGAACCTTGAGTGAAACTTTTGTTTGTGATGGGTTTACCCAGTGTCTTTGGACCAAAAACCTCTAAAGTCAATACATAAGTTAATTTTGGGTTAGGTACTTTGGTGAAAACAAAACATAGTACCATAAATATGAAGGAGAAAACACAAAGAGATAAGAAGATAATTTTTATATTAAACTCTATTTCATAAAATGATATTGCAAAACAAAATGTTACACATGTGGAGTAAATTAATGTTATAACATTATATATTATAATGGAGCTACAAAAATATTTTCAAAACATATTTGTTTTAAATAAAATGAAAATAATGGAGCTACCTAATATACTTTAAAGTTACTGGTAAAAGCTTACATGCATTTAAACAGGTAAATATAAAAAAAATACAAATATTATAAGTGAAAACTACAGCCATTTGAAATTTAAGTTCCAGACCAGACATGGTCAAGAAATTACCCCTTCCCTCTCCCTTGTCCTCTCCTTCATTTATTCTTTTTTCTTTCCCTCTTTCTCTCTCTTTCATTTTTTTTCTTTTGAATTTTTTTTTAATTGAGGAAATACTGGTTCGTAACACAGCGTATACTCAAGAGGCAAGGTAACATAGGGTCACTCCATTAGGTGTCTGTTACCACCCCATACCCACCACCAAGGCACATAATCTTCTAGTTTAATGAGCCCCCTTAACATTTTGTTCCCCCCCAACCCCTTCCCAATCTAACAATAAGATTTCTAGGGTTTTTATTTTTGCATTGGTTTTATGTGACCCTTTGTTTTGTTTCTCTTTATTCCACATATAAGTGATTTAAAACTCAGAACTAATGAGTGATTGACAGAGTTGGAGAAAATCCAGGATCAATCAATAGAAGGAAAACCTTTGCATTAGCACATGCTGTATTTCTAATTCAGAGAATTTGAAAGTCTACTGATATAGCTTTAGGGATCTAGCAATAGGGCAGGTACTATAAATTTCAATAATAAATTTTTAAGTAGAGAAGAGCAGAAAATAATTAATAGAAGTAATTTATACTCTCATTAGAGAGGGAAGCAGTGAGAAACAAAGTTTTTATTCATTATATCCTGGAAAATAATTTTATATGCATAGGTTTAATGAAGTAAAAATACAGTTTCTCCATTAATTAATTTATGTAACAAACATGTATATTTGATGTCTAAGGCTATTTTTTCCCAGACAGTGGGGACATAACATTATACAAATCAATAAAAAATATTTTCTCAAGGGTTCTATATTCCAATAAACAGTAAAGAGATTAATAGTAGATAAACAAAATAAATAAAGTGCAGTGTAGGTGAGATTACACTTGATGACACAAAAGTACTGAAGCAGGAAACAAGAATGGAAAGTTTTAAGGAAGGGAAGATAGAATTGAGATACAATAAACAGAAAGATATTTAGGGAGGTGACAATAAATTATGACCTAAATAACTGAAAAGGTGTTATGAAGTTGTTCACCTTTATTTTTACCATTTCAGTGATAACATTTTAGCATTCCACAATATATATCACTCTTATGTTTTAGTCACATTGTTTTTATTTGTTCTTTTTGATATATTTATCTATTCATTTATTAGTTTCAGATTACATTGGTTTTTATCACAGTGTGGGTTTCAGAAGAATAGGTTCACATCTCCTCAGAAGTAACACCACCACATCACACACACCTTCAATCATTCATATTCTTTAGCATGTATCATTGGGCCACCTTCCCATTTTGTTCCCATCCCTCCCATTTCCCAGCTAGTGGTAGCAAATGTGGAGTCATTTCTAGACTTTATTTTAGTTTAAGTCTGTTGGTTTCTTTTTCTGTTTCTCTATATTCCACCTGTGAATGAAGTCATCTGGTCTACATTCCACCTATGAATGAAGTCATCAGCCTTTCTCCCTCTAGCTAATTTCACTCAGGATGAGTCCCCTGAATGTCATCCATGTTGTCACAAATGGCAGATTATATCTTTGATAGCTGAATAACATTTTCCATCATGTGTATTACCACATCTTCTTAATCGAGTCATCTGTTGTTGAGCATTTGGGTTGTTTCCTTAACTTGGGTACGGTACATGGAGCTATAATAAACATAGGGAGTGCATATGTAAATGGAGCTATAATAAACATAGGGAGTGCATATGTCTCTTCAAACATAGGGAGTGCATGTGTTTGCAGTCTTTTGATAAATATATTGGATCTTATATGTACTTTTGTTTTTTTTTTTTTTTTTGCTTTTGTTTATTTTTGTTTTTGTTTTGAGACTAGGTCTCGCAATTTTTGCCTGTGGAACCGCAGGCTCACGTTGCCTAGGATACCACGAACTCAAGCAATCTACAACCTCAGCTTCCCAGATAGCTGGGATTACAGGCGTGTGCCACCACGCCCAGCTATATGTTTTTGGAACTAGGTCTCGCTACTTGCCGCTGGTGTGACTCAAACCGCGATCCCTGGCTCCGGCCGCGGCTTCCTAGGCTGCCGTTTACAGGCAGCCACCACCATGCCCGGCCTATACCTTCTTTTAATATTTTGAGAAACATTGTACTGTTTTCATAGTGTTTGTACCAGTTCACATCCCCCTCATGATTATACAAGGAAAAATGCTCTATAGGTTTAACTCTTTGTGATGCCCTTGTATGCTTTTGACAACAGAATAATGTTAACTTCATAGAATTATTCTGGGAATGTTTCATCTTCCTTAATTTTTTGGAAGAGTTATCTTGAGAGATTGTATGTTTCTAAGAATTTGTTTCTTCCAGATTTTCCAATTTATCGCAATAAAGATTGTTCACTATGGTCTCTTGATTCTCTGCATTTCTAAGATATCTGCCATAATTTCTCTTTCATTTTTGATTCTATTTATTTGAGCTCTGTCCTTTTTTTTCTTTATGAGCCCATTTAGAGGTTTATCTAACATTTTTTAAAAAAGAATCATGTATTGGTTTCATTAACCTTTGGGATTTTTTGATTTCTAATTTGATTTCTAATTAATTTCTAAATTCACTTTAACTTTCATTGTTATCTTCCTTCTACTGACTTTCAATTTTTTTTCTTCTAATTTACTAAGGTGGGAGAAAAGATTATTTATTTGCATTTTTTCTTATTTCTTGATGTGGACCTGTATTGTTATATACTTCCTTTCAATGATGCTTTTGCAGGCACATTTTAGAGTATACTAATTTATTTTGACTTTAGTATTTCTCTTATCTAGAATGATTTTCTAATATTTTGCTTAAAATAATTGATAAATGATATATAATTTTATATTTTCCCATGAAATAATGTTACAAATATCTATGTAATATATTCAATTGCTTTAAGATTTTTCTATGTTTTTAGACAGAGTTAAACATTTTTTCTCAAACGTTTTCATTTTTTTTTCTCACAAGGATATTTTGGGGACTTGGATTATTGTTTAGTATCTGCCTGTTCCCCTCATTATTTTGAAAACTGTATGCCTG
Organism: Uropsilus gracilis; assembly: GCA_004024945.1. Taxonomy (NCBI): domain Eukaryota; kingdom Metazoa; phylum Chordata; class Mammalia; order Eulipotyphla; family Talpidae; genus Uropsilus; species Uropsilus gracilis. The sequence continues at coordinate 88,468 of PVHY01001093.1, read as the reverse complement.
AACCAACCTTGTAGGCAAGAGAATATAGTAAAGTCTTATATTAATAGTAAGCCAAAACCAGTGATAGAAAAATCAGGGGAAGAATTAAGTAAAAAAAAAAAAAAAAAAAGCAAGAGGTATTGAGTAGTATTAAATATATAAAATCTGTAAACATCTAGACATCTAGGGAGGCCACAGGGAAAATAAGTGCATAAGTTCACTCTCTTGTTCTCCTATTTCTCACTGGGCACTTTGATATATTTTAATAGGAGCAGGAGGTAACAGGGCAATAATTCTTTTGATGTAGTTCATTTGAATAAGTTTTCTTTAGTACAAAACAGGTTGACAAGTATGGATAATAGAACTTTAAAGTGAAAAGGAAGATATCTAACATATATGTTCACATCAAGTCATTATTCAAGTGTTCAACTGATATCTTAGAAGTATAATTTAGTTGTGTAGAGGGGTATGTAAATTACAAAATTAATTATGGATGATCAATATGATCCAGACTATCAATATGATGATCCAGACTGAGATATGGCTTAGCATTATTACATATTTCATATTTGTCATTAAAGATTTTTTAACAGGTCTATTAATTTAGAGATTACTTTCACAGACAAACTATTGAAAATGAAATTTGATTGACATATACAAATCCACCCATACTACTACTGCAGTGACTTTAAAAATTCTCTTATACACACATTTACGGATATGATTTTTATTTAATGGTACGAACTCTAATACAACCCACAAGGAATTCATTTAAGAAATTAAAATTTTATCTATAGAAAAGCACCAACTTAGTTCCAAAGCTTGAAAGGGGAGAAATAGTTACTGGGTATGTGAAATAGTCTGAGTGGAAAAAGGAAGGAAAAATACTGAATGGTAAACAAAGGCAATTTCTTATGGAAAACAAAAGGTTTAATGGGAGGAGCACAAAGAATGGTCACGAACACTCATTCTCAATTAACAGAATCTAGTACTAAGGAAGGAACTAATGACAGACCCAAGCTTGGTTTCAGATTTGTAATAAGCCTCTGGGCTGTGCCTTTTTATAAGTCTGTCCAAATATTTTACATTGGGTAGAGAGTCTGGGAGGTAGTGAATTTGTCTGTAGTTCATAACTTTTCAAATCAATTCTGTAAAGCAACTGAATTAAAGGTGCTACTTATGAAACTAGACTTTAGGCCAAAAAATTTTTGAACCTAGACTTTGTGCCTTATGTTATAATATAGTAAGATTTTCTGAGGGATATAAGCCGGTTGGGGAAATGTATTTTTTACAGAATGGGACATAGGACCACAACAGATTGTGTTTTCCAAAAGAAGACATTGAAATATTTCTGGCCCATGTTTTCTTCCAGAATTTTGTCTCTCTTTTTTCAGTACAGGGATTCTATTTCCATTTTTCTTGAAACTGAGCAGACTTGTTAAATGAATTGGTCAATACACACCATCAGGAATGATGCTGCCTGATTTTTGATTCCAAGTCATAAAAACTGATAAGGTTTTCATTAGATCTCTCATTTAGTATGCTTTGAACCTAACCTTTTGTTACAAAGAACCCATGACGTGTAATGGCATTCCTTGCAATGACCCAACTGACAGTTTTGGACGGTAAACAACATCATATTTAGACATATAAGTGGACAATTTTTCACCTTCATATGTTTCTATTCTCCAGAATTTGATGGAACTAGATGACAGTGAATAGAACTGAGACAAGCTGCCCTTGCTGAGCACTGCCCAAATCACAGATTGGTGAACAAAATAAATGTTCTTTTTTAGACTTTAAGTCTTTCGGTTTGGGATTGTAAATGATAGCCAGAATATTTTGCAGATTGGAAGCCCTTAAGAAAAATTGGCAGCTATTATTCAGAGGTAGTATCAGTGTTCTCTTTCAATAATCTTGAGTCGGAATAAATCTACAAAATTTATTTGTATTTGTTATCCTATAACAATATGAAATTTCTTGCTCAGTGTTATCAACACATGTATTTAAACTAGACTATGTCCAGGTATTATAGTCATTTAAACTAGAGTGTGTTCAGGTATTACAGAAAGATCACTAACTATAACTATATTTTTCTAGATAATATTATTACTTTTTTACAAAGGAGGCAAAATTCAATCTATAAATAATAGCAAGTTAAACAGCACAAAACAGTACACAGATTACCATTTAGCGACTAATTTCAAAACACAAGGAGATAGAAAAGGAAAGCAAATCAGCAATGTTTTGTATGGAGAAAACACATAGTATTGGATCTTCATGAGGGTAGGACTATCATTTTTGATTCAGTGTTTCCCAAATCAAGCATAATGCTTTGTATATAATAGACACTCAATTCATAGATAAGGGGTTCACAGGTTTAAGTGTAAAATAATTAAACAGCGGCTCTTTTCTTTCAAATGCAGAATGTTTTCTGGTGAAGGGAAGTTTGGAATTCATCTTCTTTGATCTCTCATTTTATACAGCACACTGAAGTGAGCAGAATTAAATGAATTACTAAATTCTATTTTACTTCATTCTGGCCATATTTAGAAAAAGTGTCTCACCTTTCAGTACATTTGTTAGTGTTTATCTTTAAAGTGTTTCTCCCCATATTATCAGGCTCTGATTCATAGTACGATTACTTGTGCTATATTTTCTTAGTGACTTCCTTCAACTAGTTTAAGAGAACATAGCTTCTAGAGATTTTTCAACAAAATCACTTGATAAGTTTTGAAGTCTTATTGCACTGGAGCTACAATTATGTGGGGTAAATTTTAGCAATCAGTGTAGGAACGCTGGTTGTTACATACTTTTTACTATTTCTCCCTGCCTTTATAATTCTCTGAATTCTAGTCTCCCTTCATATTTTACAATTGTTTGCACACTCTATAGAGCTGTGATGCATAAATGCTCCTGGGAATCCACATTTCTGATTATGTTTCCACTGTATTGAAAAAAGCTCCTGCACTTTCTGGTGAAATGTTGAATTGATTTTTCAATCGGCTTGATATGAATAAAGCACAGTCAGTCCCTTTTGGTCATTAGTGATATTTGTCCACTTTCTGTTAGACTCTCTGTCATTTCTCTTGTTCTTAGATACAAATTCCTTTCTATCTGATTCATAAAATTGTTGGGTATGAGTTTAAGGTTACTCTATTTGAAATGCTTTATTACTGTAGTTGAGATACATTTAAATAGTTGCAAGTTTTAAATAGCTTATTTTTAAATAAAAGCCAGATAATTTTATTTTCACCAGTTAATTAATGCTTCTTATGAGAATGATGTTCATTTACAGTCTGTTACAATGAAAAGCCAGCTGTTCCCAAACTTTTGCTTAAGAATCCAACACTTGTTTGTTTTGCTCTACACTTAACTTTTCCATCTACCAGATCAATCAATATCTCTTCTTTTTTATGTTTTCTCTCTGAATGATAGACTATCATATACTCCATAGTGAATGTGAATATACTGGAGTTTACGCTCCATCTTTCACGTAAATGTCATATCAGCACTTGATTACTCTTCCCACTGCTTTGTGTTTTGAACTTTCATTCTTTCATTTGTGTACCCCTCCATACCCCCCCCCCAAGGGTCCAACTCCAAAAATTAAGAGAGTGGGAAGCTAGGACGTTAAAATGATTCATACAAAATATCTTCCACCTTTTGAAACATAACAAAAATGTCTTAGGCTATTTGGGTCACATTATAGTCTCGGGAAAAATATTTGATGGAGGTAATTTGTTTACTTTGTTTTTTTGGATGGTAGTTATGCTTTTCTTTATTTTTAATTGTGATTATATTTTTTATATTAATTGAGTGACTGTAAACTTTAGCTGAAGTGTTAGATTGAAGTACCTAAATTCAATGATTAGTTTTTCACAACTTAAATCGAAAGAACTCAATAGTGCCAAGGGATGTTAATCACTGTTACCTTAAAAATGAAAATTCTTAATTGCATATGCTTAGGAAGTATTGGGTCAAAATAAAAGATTTCATTCTATCTATTTCTGAGAATTCTTATTTCAGGCTGATTTTTAACAAAAGTTATTTGACTTCACAAATTATTGTTCACAGACCATGTTACATTATAATTCTTTCATGGAAATCTTATCAATAAGGGAATTTACCTACAATACTTACATGTCAAAATGAATTCTGTGGTTAATTCTAAAAAACATTTGTTTATATTTAGTTAGAAGTAAAAGAAGTATAATGTAGATCCTTGACATTAAATTTGATAGCAATGGGTGTTACTTTTCTGCATATGCATTTTTGATCATGCATACAACTCTTTGCTCCAAAATCAACGGAGTCACTAACTACAGGTATTATTTGAGTATGTGTGATATTTTAAGTCACCAAACTAATTTTACCAAATATTTTTCATTGCTTAAGGACTAAAATTTACCCCCTTTTCACTGATGAATTGTTTGTCAACTGCAACATGCACAGGCTAATGCCAGTTACCTTTTAGTGTACTTCAGTGACTAATACTAGTGACCTGGTTGGTTAAAATTTCTCTCAATAACACTCAATTCTCCTTTTGACCCCTTCACTATAATTCTGGCTTTGCCAGATAAGATAAGATAAGATAACTTAGTGAAGATGGTAAATCAGAAGAAGTAGTATTTATTTGGAAACTGGATTTGCTCCTCCTTTCTTAGTAGATGTTTTGATTTCCTACTGAGAATTTCGGAAATACTTAATTCCTCTCTATTAGATCTACATGTCTAGTCTTCAGCCACACTCCCTTATTTTCCATTATTTCACACATTTTTATCTCTACCTACTGAAACTTTTATATTTAGCATTCAAATGAAATATCTAAGATGTGTTCTCCAGTATCCTAAACCAAAATTGATAACTTAATTTCTTTGCTACAGTAATTTACATTACATTATTTTCCTGTTGATCATATCATTTGTTGCCAGAGAAGCAATTATTTTTTTTTCTTTTATTTACCTTTGCTTCACTTCCTTAACATGTTTTGGACTTCAAAAAATGCTCTTATATTTTGACTGATTTCATTCACCAAAATTTTTATTCCTTGTTTTCCACTACAAAATACAAAACCCTTCTCAAGTGTTTGTATCTTTGCTGTTAATGTTCACTTTTTTTCTCTCTTTCATGAGAGATTTCACGTTTTTATTAAACATGACAACCAAAGCAAAAAAAGAATAATTTTTAGAAATAGTTTTCATTAGCAAGTGATTGCAAAGTACTTTTCAAGTATGAAGTGCTATACTACATGTTGGGAAATAATACTCAATGTAATTGAAGTGGGGCACAATTACCTAATGCAAAGAAAACTTAAATGGTTTTGGAATTTATGATACCACTACTACAATCTCCACAAATACTTTTCATCTAAATATACAAGTATATTTAATAATTTTTGATAGATTGCAAATAACACAGTTTGACTGTTATTCATTTTATATATTCTTAGTTGATAATTAAATTGTGTTGTCTCCAATCTAGGTACTCATTCTAGAAATACGCATGTTTATAACATATTCCATTCTTTAAAACTTCAAAGCTTCATTTTTTTCTAGAAATAACCATGTCACTCAAATTGCTTAATTTTATTATTATTATAAATTTTTATTGTTTTAATTTTGCAAGGGTAATGAATTATGATTTTATGTAAAATATCTTATATCCTTTTGGCCTTATTAAATATAAAATTATTTTCAATATACAAATAATCCTCAAGTATGGCTTTTATAGCTTTAAGAAAATTGACTTTGGGCCGGGCACGGTGGCTCATGCTTGTAAGCGTCAGCCTAAGAAGCGGCAGGGGCTAGGGATCGCGGTTCGAGTCCTGCCTGGGGCCCGTATAGTGAGACCTAGTTCCAAAAAATAGCTAGGTATGGTGGCGCATGCCTGTCATCCCAGCTACCTGGGAAGCTGAGGCTGGGGATTGCTTGAGTCTGTGGTACCCTGGGCAACGAGAGCCTGCGGTTCCATGGGCAAAGACCATAAATAGCAAGACCCAGCCTGCGGTTCCATGGGCAAAGACCAAAATTAGCAAGACCCAGTTTCCAAAAAAAAAAAAAAGAAAATTGACTTTGAAATATTTTAAAGACTTCCATATAAAAGGTTTTCCATGAAATTTGTAGAAAAAGGTTGATTTATCTTGATATTATTTTACAAAAGAATGGCTACTATAATTAACAAAGAACAATTATTGAAAGACAAAAACACTGCTTTGGTTGTTCTCTAAAATACCTTATAATTTACAAATCAGTCACTGTTGAGAATATATAATAAAATATATGTTCTTGATCAAAATTATAGACATAAAATATTTTAAAATATAAAAAAACTATAGTTGAAAGTTATTAAAATTATTGAAAAAAGTGATATCAGGATAAGTAGCCACGTGTTTATTTTTCCATTTTGTTTAACAATTTGCCTCTAAAGTATAGATTGTTTATAGTCCAGTAATTTGGAAAACATTAAGTCAGAATTATGTGCAGGGTATTAAAAGATCCAAATAATCCTTTATACAGTGTTAGTTTTTGATGGTAGACTAAACTTCTATTTTAACTATAACTATATTTTAAAACTATATCAAAAATATATTTACCTATCAGATAATAAAGGTAATCAATAGTTCAACCACTATAAGTTTTCTAGTAATAACTCTGGAGGACTGAAAACAGAAGTGAGCCATTTTGAAGCCTCTGTGAATAATTTGTTAGGTAGCAATTCAAAGCTTTCACAGCTCTAATATAAATTTAAAATGAATTTTGGTAAACATATTGAAGTTATGTGAAAGTTAATGCATTTTTAAACAGATAATCCTACTTTCCTGAATAGAACATCAATTGCTTGGAAGCAGGATGAGAAATCATTTTTAGGATTTATTTTCTGATAGTTCAAACAATGTCAAAAATGACCATATTTCTAGAGATAAAAGAGATTAAAAAGATTATATATTTTTTAAATTTATACATTGCCTAAAATTCCATAAATACTCACTTATATATTCAAGCATTGATTTTAAGTTGATTCAATTACTATTCAATTCATAACCAAATTGTTAATGCATATAATGAAACCTTTGACTATACACCCTATCAGTTAAATTCCAATATTGACTTCTGTGGGATCATATTTGAGTATGTCAACCAATGACCATTCATAGTAGTGGAGTTAAATAAGCAAGGATGGCTATTCAAGAATTGCTGCAATAGGAGAGAAAGAGATTGAATCAATTTCTACCAAACAAAAAGTAGTAGTGGAAAGCTAAGTTTAGAACTGAGGTGAGTTAATAAGATTGAAAAGCGAGAAGGCTTGGCAAGCAGGTAGTGTCTAGCTATGGGATACAAGACGTCATAAAAACTGGGACTTGTGGACATTTCATTCTGCCAGGAATATAACAATAAGCTTTACCCCAAGGGGACATGGAGATTCATGTCTAGCTTTATGTGTGCAGGAATTATTATCACCAGCAGAAAGGTGATAATATCTGCTTCTACAGTAACAATATCACACATGAAATGAATGAATTGATCCAGATTATTGCTAACCTATCCCAGGAACCCTCATTCCACAGATAGAAAATCATCCAAACCAAAAGTATAGACATAAGGCAGTGGCATTCTTTTCTTTGCACAGTGTGGCATGGAGGATGTCATGTGCCTGCACTATGTTTTCAAGGCCCCACACTGTGGCCAGCATTAAACAGAATAATCTCTTTCTCTGGTATGTAATGAATGCTATGCATGTGTGTTCAAAACAAACAAACAAACAAACAAACAAACAAAGATATGTATATAATTAATAATTGGGATTTATGAAGCCAGGTAATCTACAAAACCTAACTTTGCCCCCACTCCCACGCACAGATTGTGAAAGAGGCACACTACCTCATACAGCAAAACAACATTGTATGTGATTCAGAGGTGTAGATTCACACCTCTTCACATATAAGTCACCATACCTCTTGTATCCTTAGTCTTACACCACAGTCCATTGAGCTTCCTCCACAATTTGGCCTTTATCCTGCTGCTCCTCTTTTATACAATGTAGTTCTACAGGCAAATTTATAGGTTTTCATATTGAATTGGCTTTGATTCAACTTTGTTTCTTTATATTATATATATGTAATAATCCAATAGATATTTGTCCTCCCTCTGTCTTATCTTGCTTAGCATTAGCCCCTCCAGTTGCATTCATGTTATTGTGACAAGAGATTTGTTTTTTGCTTTGTTTTATTTTGCTCTAATCACCAAGTAGCATTTACATCTTAGATATATCTGTCCTTGGGCACTTATCTTGTTTCTACAATATGAATATTGCAAATTCTGCAACAATGAAAATAGGCATGCACATGTTGTTTCTAATTAGTGGACGTTTTTTGTTTTTTGTTTTTTCCCATTCTTCGGGTAGATACCTCAGAGTGGAATTGCTGGATCAGGTGGTAGATTTATTTGAATATTTTGAGAAGTCTCTATACTGTTTTGCGTAGGATTTAGAATAGTTTGCACTGCCACTCTGACAGTGTACAAAGGTTCATTTTTTCCACAATCTTGCCAATATTTGTCCCTTGGGGTCTCTTTTAGATAAAACATTTTCACAAGTATGAGGATTTATCTCATTCTGTTTTTGATTTGCATTTCCATGAAGATAAATGATGATGTGTATTTCTGCATGTGATTGTTGGCCACTGTATGCCTTCTTTGGGGAAATATCTATTTAACTCTTCTGTCCATTCTTTGGATTATGTTGTTTTATTTTCATTGAATTCTTAAATTTTTTATAGATCTTTAATATAACCCCTTTTCAGATGTATGATATTTAACTATTTCTCCCATTGAGTGGAGCATCATTTCTTTTTATGACAGTTTCGTTAACTATGTAGAAGTGTTTTAGTTTGCCATAGTTGCATTTATTTATATTTTCTTTTGTTTCTCTTGCCAGAAGATTTATTTCACTAATATAACTTAAAAATATACATTTCTATAATTTCATATTTAATGGTTTTTCTCATAAGACTAACAAAATTCTTGGAATAAATGAACTTCCATATTGTCTTGTTCTCTAAAATTACCACACCTATTTTACTTACCTTGATGACAGATTTCCAACTTATAACAATTTTGTTTTAGCTGTGCCTTAAAGATAATACCAGGATCAACTGACAGAAAAAGCTTTTCACATTATTTTAAGTTGGTAAGGGTATTATTATAATTTATGTACTTTTGATGAATTATTTTTATATATTTCCTTTTGATAAGAGCTGAATCCTGTTATTGAATAAAATCTATAATATTTAATGTTTTTGATTATTACTGATATCCTGTAGAGTTATTTGTACTTTAAAAATGAGGAAACTGAGGAAGAGAATGATTGTTAATTTTCTCAAAGTCACACACTTGTAATAGCGCATAATAGAATGAAGGAGAATCAATGTTAAGGTGCTTATCAGCTACCCAGGTGTGTAACCTAAAGAATCTGAAATACAGTATTAGATCACATTGCTTTCTATATTTCTCTGAAGTTATTTCTATTCTGATCATAATGTTTTCATATATGAAATCTCTGTATATGGACTCATATATGGAAATGAACTTGTTTTCTGCATTATGTAATTGGTTGTTCTTGTTAGTCTGAAGGTTTTATGGACCAGTGATTGCTTCCTGTTGTATGTTTATGATATTATTCAAGCTCTTGTTTCTATCATTTTTTCTTTTTTATTTCTGTTTCTGTTCCTCTTTTTAAATCTATTAGAGGCTGATGCTAGAGAAAACACAATCAAGTGCTTATTCCACATAGTAGGTCTTTCTTTAGTTTCACTAACCATGTCAAACAATTTTCTACCGCATCCAAATTTACCAACTTTCTTAAATCAGAAATTGAGTACCATCCACTGCTAGACTTTGTACTTGTGAAGTGCAAGTGTGACATTTTAAAGGTCTTACTCCAATCCAGATGTAACCCTATCACAGTCACACCTGCTTTCTCATGGACCTGTATTCATAATGTTGAAAACATAATGATCATTACTGTTATATGACTTTCTGTCAATCTTTCCTTCCAACTTTACTGTTACTTGGATAATTTTCACTTAACAGCCATGTCTCTATCCATTGTTCTCTTATACTTATGTTCTCTCATCATCTATTCTTGTTCTGCACTCACTACTCTTCCTAAACATTCAATCTGTTACACATGTTTTTATATAATTTCTATCAGTCCTTTTATGACATTTTTACATTCCATTGTATCATTTGTCTATTTTTACACTAACAATTTTAATGTTACTATTAGTGTTTAGCAGAGAATACATCACTGAAAGTGATAACAAAAATGAATGTATAATATTTCATACTGACAGGACTGATATCATATTCAGTTTAGGGTAGGTGAATATGAGAAATGATATATTCACTTTTAGAAATTATGCACTTCAGGTACTCATAAGGTATTCTATAAACTTATAGGTGAAAATACATTGGATTCATAAAAGCATTCTGACACATAAAGATATATTACTAAGTCGCAACCATAGATAATTTCTGATATATCAGAGTATTATATAGAGTACAAGGAATATAAATATTTAACTGATAATTGATGGAAGAAACAGAAAAAGAGAAGGAGTCACTATAGACTAGTGGTTCTTAACCAATATGACTAAAATTGCCCCCCAGAGGATGTTTGTCAATGTCTGAAGTAATTTTTTATTGTCATGGCTGACCTAAGGGATGGAGGCTAAGTGTGTTATTGGCATCTGGTCAATAGAGGCCAAATGTGGGCCATGGAAGTTGCTAAAGATTCAATAATACATAGGAAAACACCACATAACAAATAATCATCAAATCCAAAATGCCAATATTGCTGAAGTTGGGAAATCTTACAGAAATAGAAAAAAAGTAAAGATGACTGTAGTTTTTGAGAGAAAAGCAGAGTAAAAAGCAACCACTTAAAGGAAAAAAAAAAACAGAGAAGAGATACAAGTAGAAATACTGTTGGAAAGAATCTGTTGGTCTTAGAATATCAGATAGCTTGGATATAAAAGTATTTTAGGGCAATGATAAGCTTTCAAGAAATTTGACTCTAAAAAAATAAGCAAAGAGTAGATGGTGAGGAAAAATTAAATCAGAAATAGGAGGAAAATGACCTCTAAGAAAGCTTTTAAAAATATCTGGAAGACATATAAAACTTTAGGTATTAGTAGAAATATGTCACGAAGCAGGACGAAACGTAAACCATAGTCAACAGAACCAAGAACAGGAGCCAAGAGGTGGGATAAATGAATAGAGAATGGCTAATAAATGAAGCAATGGGGAGAGGTAAAATCAAATGCACAAGACAAATCCAAATACAGTTTCCATTGAAGAATAAAAGGAAAAACAGATGCTTGTGGATTCAGTTCTTTTATAGCATTGTGAAATTAAAGTAGTCTTGTTTTGTGAATTTGAAGATATTACCATTTATGAAATATGAGAAGGTTGGTGAAATTGAAGATTTAATTCTAAGGAAGTGGATTTTTAGAATCCTTATTTGGGAGAGGAATCAGATCAGGAAAACAAAAGGATTATGCCTAATAACTCTGGTGATGAAACTGCCAAAAATATGTGAAATTTTGAGGGAAAAGGCTATTTTAATACTTTAAATCTGCAATTTATTTAAAACCAGTTATATATGATATCTTTAATTTTTATATACCCACTTACCCATTCTTCCTGCACCATTTATCTCATGCATTATTTTCCCCCTGGTAGCTATATTTTAAATCTAAATCTGTGGATACCAATATCAATATTGGACTGGAAGGACTAGAACAGCAAAATAAACTCTTTTCATGAATATGTGATTAATAAATCATAGTTTAGTGCTGAATCTCTGAAGGCAGTTGAATGCTAGCCATCCCATAGATTTTCATTAATATTTCTGCAGAATTTAATATAAATCAATCATCCTATTTCATAAGGACAATTCACATTTTGAATGAGACTAAAGATTTGAAGCATCTAACCAGAGATTAACACACATACTCCTTATCTGGATATATTGTTTAAAATGTTATTTGGATTATAAGCAGTGCTTTAATTTGCAGAGCTCTTGGCCATTTGTGTCATAAATATGCACATATCTCTGCCTCAGCAAGATTCTTCTAAGTACATTTCATGGTATTTTTCATATGCACTGAATTTGATTTGTTTTAGGGCATAATATAAATTCTGTACTGTGATACATGATAAAGGAAACACTCTTTAAGAAATCTGTGTTTGTTATGAAGTTATATGCATTACCAAGCCTCATGATTTATTAACTGCCTAAATAATCCCTTATCATTATTGTTTGTTTTTATTTATAACCACTCATCAGGTCCTCAGCACTGTATCTACCTTTCTTAACACTGTTTCTTAGTCCATGCATTTGCCCTCAGTTGTTTTTGTGAATTCTTCTGAAAGATAATGATAGCATTTCACATTCTATACCACTAACCACACTACATGCCATGGAATACAAATGTGTATAAGGTGGTGGTTTCATTATCTTAGGGTCAGTAGAATTTCAAGAGCTTTAAAATTACTTCTATCAATGATGCAAGTGTCAGGTTATTTTTAATAAATCCTTGGGAATATCCAGAAGTAACTTCTAGGACATCTTCTTATTTCCAGAAATACATCATTCAGCTGCCAAATCTGCTATTAATGTGACGGTAAAGAATTTCTATTATTTAATGCAATGTTATACTTCTACAATATGCAGCTGCTTTTTGATAACTTAAAATATGATTAACCCAAATTCCCCAGGATCAGTCTACGTTCATTCTATTGATATAAACATAGAAAATTAAGTATAAACAGAATACAAGAAAAAATATAAAAATGTATCAATCATAAACATTACATGGATGAGATGGCAGTATTACAGTGCCTGTTAGAATCACACTACTAAATGTGGGCAACAATGAGAACCTCGACTTTTGGCAAGGTGACTTTTGTAAGATAAATTAGACTTGACAAGTAGTAAATACAACCAAACAATAAGTACAATGTAAAATTTCTCATAATACACAGCCAAATGCAGATGTTTCCCTTTTAATTTCCAATAAATGTGACCATATGTTACACTTGCAGAAAAACTAAATCCCAGGGTTTTGCTTTTGCTTTTCTTTTTTGTAAACTGCTGACATTATTTAAAATTGGTGACTTTTTTTAGGATGAACTGTGGCTCATTCTCCAAAGATAATGTGATATTTAAGATAAAAGTAGTTTCTCTGTATATTAGAAAGTAAACAGATTTGAAAAAGTCACAAGCACTACAGGACACCTATCTCAATCCATAAATATATATCATGTGACCTCTTTCAATTGCATTGCAATTTATATTAAATTTGTCCCAATAGTCTTTGTCCAACAAAGAGGCTCAGCATGAAAGCTGGCAAAATGCACTTAAAGGAAAAGTAAAGTAAATAAAGTTTTTTTAAAAAAATTGGAGTGGATTTTTGTAGTAGAAGAATTTATATTCTGTGCTATTAATTTGATATTAAATACTAAAAAGTCTAAGTTTATTACAATTTACATTCCGATTTTTCAAGAATATATGAATTTTTAAATTATATTAATGAGGCAAAAGAATATCAATGAGATTGGAAACAAAATTCTTAAATGGTAAATGCATATGAAAAATGTCATTATCTTTCACACTGATTTTGGCAACATAACTGGCAACAAAACTCACTCATAATCAACTTCAGATTACTGACCCCCAAAGTTGAATCATCATGTTTACACATTCACAGGAGCACTGGACAACAGTTGGACTTCCTCTGACAATTTGATTTAAAATGATGATTAGAATGATATGTCTAATATCTAAATAAACCAAAACCTTTGCCTATTAATGTCTCGGGGTTAGGGAATGAAAATCTGAGGACAACCTGTCACTAATAACCTTTGTATACTTTTCTAAATAAGACCAAACACTTAAGCAACAGTCTTAAGTCAATATCTTTTCTGTATTTCAGAACTTTTTTGTTCCAGTCTTAATCTTGTTGCACCTACCAATAGAGTGTGCTTAATCACTTCCATTACGGTGCTGTCTGGATCCAACTGATTTTCTTCTTTAAGAGTATTAATATACTTAATTTATCTTTCAGCAGTTCTTAACTCCAGATAACTTCTGTAACAAAATGTGAGAAAGCATAAATCCTAAAGGAAACTTGTTTTGGTTAGAGTGTAAGTATCCAGGCACCAAAGATAAAAGGTCTCTGCAATAAGAGCAAAGGGATGGAGAGAATCCAGAAATCTAGCATTAGCAGCTGGCTCTTCAAAGAGAAGTAAGCTCAGGAGTGAAGAAAATGTGACTCCTCCCTGCCATGGCCTCCACTTTTAGTATTTTTTTTAAATTTTTTATCAATCATTTTATTTTTTATATATTATGTATATATGTGTAAATATATGTAGGTGTGTGTGTGTATATATATACACACACACACCTACATATAACATATACATACATATATATATATATATATAACACATCATTGTTTTCCCCAGGTTATCCACATTATCACCTGCAAAACTTCATCTTAATTTTCTTGTGCTACTTTCTTCCCTGATTTCTCTCTTCCTCCTCCCACTCTCTAGCTGCTTGCCCCAGTTCTGTTGTTAGATTATTTTGACTTTTTCATGACCTTTTATCTATAGGTGAGACCATATGGTTTCCGTGTTTTTCTTTGACTTATTTCTGATAATATGATTACCACTAGGTCCATCCATGTGATCACAAATGCTTTGTATTTGTCAAATTTGTTTGCAGAATACTATTCCATTATGTAAAGACACCAAATCTTTTTCAACCATTCATCAGTTTTGGAACATTTGCGTTGTTTCCATACCTGGGCTATTGTAAATAGTGCTGCAATAAACATCCAAGTACAGGTGTTTTTTTGAATTAGTGTTTTGGTGTCCTTTGTGTATATTCCTAGAAGTGGGATTGCTGGATCTAATGGTAGTTCTTTATTCAGTAGTTTGAGGTCTTCCACCATAGTGGCTAGACCAGTTTGCATTGCCACCAGCACTATGAAAGTGTTCCTTTCTCTCCACATCCATGTCAGCACTTTTGTTGCCTGATTTTTTTGTTTGTTTGTTTTTGATATGAGCCATTCTTAGTGGTGTAAGATGTTATTTCATTGCATTTTTTATTTACATTTTCCTGATTGTTGCAGAGCAATCTTTCATATGCCTCTTGGTCATTTGTATTTCCTCATTGAAGAATGTCTTTTTAGTTCTTTTCCCCATTTTTTGGTTGGTTTTTTGCATTTGCTTTTGCTAAATTGTGTGAGTTCTTTGTAGATCTATGTTATCGGACCCTTACCACTTTTATGGAGGGCAAAAGTTTGTAATTATCAACCTAAGACATTTGCTCTCATTTTCACTTCTATTTGTTTCATGAATTAATGTGAACATATTTTGTGACTTTTATTTGCTATGCTTTCTCTCTATTTTTGGTATTGCTTGATCTAGATTGATATTACTTCATTGGTCAATTTTTTTTCCATCTCTCATCTACTATTATGTGCAAATAATAATATCTGTATCTATTCAATTAGTGGCAACTCAATAATTTGAATCATATATTTGGTTATATATTCTAGCACCCTGGTGTGAAAATTATATCTAGCCACCCTTCAAATTCAGTAAGAATTTTATTACACTTCTTTACAAACTCCCCACAAAATTCTTTGTTATTCTGTTACTTATTTTGCATCTTATTATTTTAACAAGATAATGTAATAGTGTCTAACTCAGATTAATATAAATTTCAATCCTAGATTTTTATTTCATTGCATAGACCCTTAAATTACTGTTAATACCACTCAGTTTTTTATATACACAGATCTTATCATGATCATTTACTGTTGTATGTTTTTGCCCCTATTTTAAAAAAATTAATTCCTTTCTACAATTATGTTTTTAACTGAGGGACATAATATAATACTTTCTTATTGGTGTCCTGTGGACCACAAAATTTATAAATTACTATTATCCTGGATATAAATTTTCTTTCAAATTTATCATTTAGTTTAATATACATGTGTTTGTGTTTTCCATCACAGCAGATTCAAGATACTTTTTCCTTTACTTCTGTCAGGTATAGTTGCTGAAAATTTGCTGAGGATATTAATGCTCCTGAAATTCACTGTTTGTAAATATTTGGTCTTTTCTTTTTTAGGGTTTTCCCCTGTATTGATATTTTCATTTTCACTATGATTTAATCGGGTATGAATTTGCATATATAATCACTCTTCCACTAGGTGAAACATTTTAATTTGAAAACAAATACCTTTTCTTGTTTCTTGGTATGTATAAATCACTCAATCATTTAATATTGCCTCTTATCTATCTCTTTCTGCAATTTCTCTACATCAAATATCAGTAGAATACCAGAACTTCAAATTATACCTCCTAAGCCTCTTAAAGTTCTACTCATATTGTGAATTAAAATAAAAGCTATGTTGCAGTCTATTGATATTTTCTCCTCTCTTCCAAATTTTAATTTCCTCTCTTTAAGTTCCCTTTTTTAATTTCTAGTCAATATTTATGAAATAATTTGATGATTTTCTGTGATAATTTTTTAATCTTTATAATTTCTAATTTATTCTCTTTGATTGAAGATTTATCTTTTATATTCATAATCTTGTTTATGGATATGTATTCTTTTTTGGAAAACTTATCTTAGTAAGGTCTATCAATTTCTTTGAGATTGCTCACTTTGTTCACTAATTTATCAATGGTTTATAATGTATATATGTATACACATACATATACAGTACTTTGGGGGTACAATTTTCACACTTACTTATCTGCACCTCCTTAATTCACACTCCATCAAAACTCCCTTACCAATATCCTCACCCTTGCCTTTTCTTCTCTCTACATATGTACCCCATTCCTTCAGATAACCAGTGTATTTTCCATAGTCGAAGAATTGCTTTGTTGTCTCTTTCCAATATGTGTGTTTTGCTTATTTATAGTTCACAACTAAGTGAAACTTCTGTTTCTGTGTTGTACACCATTGCTTATTTCTTTTAGCATAATATCTTAAAATTTTCTCATTTTCATCCCAAAATGTACTAAATCATCATTTTAAAAACTCTTAATAATATTCCATTGAATTATAGCCCAACTTTTTTTTTAACTTGATGGTCCATCCTTGGATATTTATTGACTCCATGACTTGGCTATTGTGGATATTGTTGCTATGAATATAAGAATACATAACATTTCCTGCTAGAGACTTCATAAAATTTGTGTAAATACTTAGCAGCTGTGTGAATGAATTATATGGCGTTGTTTTTATTTATATCTCCATATACCATTTCTCATACAGGCTGTACAAATTTGAATTCCCATTTTAGTGGTAGAGTATTTATTTGCCTCTGTGTCCACCACAACATTGGGTTTCTCCATATATGGGTCTTTCTCACAGGGGTGACGTGACATCTCATTATGGATTTGATTTTCATTTTCTGTGTAATAAGTGAAATTGAAATCGAACATTTTTCAAGTTCCTATATATTGTGCAGATGTTTTCTGTGATGAGTCTTTTATACATATTTTGATTGGGTTTCTAGACTTTTTCTTTCTTGTATATGTCCTTTAAACAAATTGAGAATTAACTCTAAATTTGATTATGTTTTTAGTTCCTTCCTTATACTGATTTTTGGTTTTATTTGTTCCTTTTTGTCATGTTCATTCATGTGTAAAAATAGTTTTTACTTGCGATCACTTTTGATTTTTGATGTATAGGTTTGTATTGCTATGTACATCATAATGCCACTTTTAGAGCATCCTAGAGAATCTTGTAGCTCATCTACCCATCTTTATCAGTCCATAGATAACTTTAAATTTATCTTTTGATTTCTCATTGATCAATTGATTCACTACTAAAAAGCAAGTTTTATTTTGAGGTTCTTTTCTGATTAATTTCTAGTTTTATACCATTGTAATCAAGGTTTTTGATCAAATGTCTTTTGTCATATTGTTTTGAAGCATGTTTTGTGTCTATCCTTGATGAGGATGTCTGGATATCCTCGATGTCTGGTGTACAGTTGATTAGAATTCATTTAGAATTCATTCATTTATTTCTTTGGGATGGAAAGTTGTGTGAATGTTTATTAAGTCTATTTAGTCTAACATTTTATGTAATATTTTATTTCCTTGTTAATGTTCTGTCTGGATGATCTACATATTTGTATAAGTGTTGTGCTGGTGCTGAGATCTTCAACTATTAATGTATTATTTGTCAGTACTGCTTTAGGTGTGTTGATAGTTGCTTTTCTCATGTGGGCTTCTAAGTTAGTTTTGCATTAATTACAATTAAACCTTTTTGATTAATTGTTCCCCTAATCATTATGTAATGTCCATAATCTTCCTTGAATATCTTTCTTTGATCTGAAAGTCTAATTTATCAAATATGAGAATGACAGTACCTGCTTTTCTCTTTGTTGACTTGAGGGACTTTGTACTAGGCTTACATATTTGCATTTGTCTTTAGGTAAAAAATAAGTGTCTTGTTAATAAAATATACATTTCTGATATCTTTTAATCTAATTTGTTAACTGAATCTTTTAATTGGTAAATTTAGCCATTCATGTTTTGCTTGATTATTGATTAATGTTGTATATTAACCCTTAATCTATTTTTTGTTTCCTGATTGGTTTATATATCTGTTATTTTTATTCCATTTAATTCTAGCTGATTTTTAAAAAAAATATTTATATATAAAATTCACATCTTAGTAGTCCTAGGTATTCACCCCTCTCACCATCCCCACTGTTTCCCACCCTCTTTCCCCCTGCCTCAGGTTGTGTGCTTCAGTTTGGTGGTTAGCTTGTTTTGACTTTTCCTCATGCTTTTGTTTATTTTTTTTCTTATATCCCACATATTAGTGAAACCATTTGGTTTCTGTCTTTTTATTTTTGACTTGTTTCTGCTAATATGATTTCTTCTAAGCACATCCATGTTATCTTAAAATTGTCAAAATTGTCATTTTTAATTGATGAGTAATATTCCATTATGTATATATATATATATATATATATATATATATATATAAACCATAATTTTTCCATCCAGTGATCTGTTTGGGGGCATGTAGGTTGCTTCCAAGTCCTTGCAATTCTAAATAGTGCTGCAGTAAACATTGAGCACAGGTGTCCCTTTGTACCCACATTATGGTCTCTTTTGGATAGATTTCCAAGAGAGCAATTGCTGGATCAAATGGTATTCCATTAATTTGAGGGTCCTCCACACAGCTTTCCATAGTGGTTGGACCAGTATGTATACATTCCCACCAGCAATGTAAGAGTGCTCCTTTCTCTCCACATCCACGTCAGTACATTGTTGCCTGTTCTTTGGATGTGTGCCATTCTTGCTGGTGTAAAGTGGTTTCTCATTGTGGTTTTGATTTCATTTCCCTTATTGCTAGTGATGTTGAGCAAGTTTTCATGTGCCTGTTGGCCATTTGTATTTCCTCTTTGGAGAAGTGTCTTTTTAGTTCTTCTCCCCATTTTTTGATTGGGCTTCGTGTTTTGCTTTTGTTTAGTTGTGTGAGTTCCTTGTGGATCTTCATTATTAAAGCCTTATCACTTTTGTGGAGGGCAAAACATTTTTCCCATTCAGTTGGGCTTCTTTTTTGTTTTTTTCTGTTGTCTTTTTTGCTGTGCAGAATCTTTTTAGTTTGATGTAGTCCCATCTGTTGTGTTTTCCTTCATTTTTTTGCCATCTGTAGATGTGTCCAAAAAGAGATTTCAGAATTGTAATTTATGGAGGGTTTTACCCAAGTTTTCCTCTATGTATGTTATGGTTTCAGGTCTGACATCTAATTTGAATTGCTATTTGTACATGGTGTGAGGGAGTTGTCTTGGTCCATTTTTTTGATGTCTTAGTCCGTTTTCCCAGCACCATTTATTGAACAGGTTATCATTGTTCCAATGTAAGTTTTTCACTTCTTTGTCAAAGATTATTTGACTATATATGTGTGGTTTTATTTCTGGGCAGTCAATTCTGTTCCATTGGTCTGATTGTCTGTTTTTGTACCATTACCAAGCTGTTTTAATTACTGTGACTTTGTAGTATAGTTTGAAGTTTGAAATTATAATACCCCCATTCTCTTTTTTTCTGGTCAGGAAGCTTTTGATATTTGAGGTCTTTGCTATTCCGTATGAATTTCAGTATTTTTTGTCCTATCTCTTTAAAAAATGTCTTTGGGATTTTTATCAATATTGTATTTAATCTGTAGATTACTTTTGGTAGGATGGCCATTTTGATGATATAAAATTCTTCCAATCCATGAGCAGAGAATGTCTTTCCATTTCCTTATGTCTTCTTCTATCTCTTTTAGGAGCATTCTAAAGTTTCTTTGTATAGTTCTTTCACGTTTTTTGTTAGGTTTGTTCCCAGGTATTTAATTTTTTTTTTGGTACAGTGGTAAATGGGTTGGTCTTTCAGATTTATTCTTCTTCTGACTCTTTGTGTATAGGAAACCTACCAATTTCTGTGTGTTGATTTTGTATCCAGCTACCTTACACTACTGATTTATCATTTTAAGCAATTTTTCTATGGAATTTTTGGGGTTATTTGTATAGAGAATCATGTCATCAGCATATAATGATAGCTTTAGTTCCTCTTTTCCTATTCATATCACTTTTACATCTTTTTCTTACCTCCTTGCCCTAGTTAGAACTTCCAGTACAATGTAAAAGAGTAGTGGGGGAGAGTGGGCATCTTTGCCTGGTTCCAGATCTTAATTGGAATGATTTTAGTTTTTCCCCATTTAGGATGATTGCTGTAGGTTTGAGATAGATGGCTTATATTACGTTGAGGTAAGTTCCTTTAATCCCCAATTTTTCAAAGGCTTTTATCATGAATGGATGCTGGGCTTTGTCAAATGCTTTCTCTGCATCTATTGATATGATCATGTGCTTTTTGTTTTTCTCTTTGTTGATGTGTTGCATTATGTTGATTCATTTCTGGTTGTTGAACCATCCTTGAACCGCTGGGATAAATCCCACTCAGTCATGGTGAATAAATGCTTTTTCTGCATCGTTGGATTTGATTTGCCGGGATTTTGTTTAAAATTTTTGCACCCATGTTCATTAGGGAAATTGATCTATAGTTTTCTTTCTTGGTGTTGTCCTTATTTAGTTTGATATGAACGTTATGTTTCCTTCATATAATGTGTTTGACACTTTTCCTTGTTTCTCAATTTTTTTTGGAAATGCTTTAATAGTGCAGGCATTATTTCATCTTTGAATGTCTGGTGGAATTCTTTTGTAAAGCCATCAGGTCCTGGGCTCTTGTTTTTAGGTAGAGCTTTGATGACTGGTTCAATTTAACTGCTTGTGATTGGTTTATTTAAGTTCTGTATATCTTCTTTGTTCAGTTTAGAGAGTTGTATTTTTCTAAGATCTGTCCATCTCATCCAGGTTGTTGTATAAATTTCCGTATAGTTTTTTCATAGTAATCTCTTATTATCCTTGGATTTCTTTTGTATCTACTGTAATTTCTCCTCTCATTTGTGCTTCTGCTTATTTGAATTTTCTCTCTTCTTTCCTTGTGAGCTTTTTCAAGGGATTTATCCATTTTTTTTTTCAAAGAAACAGCTTTGGTTTTGTTGATCTTCTGCATAGTCTTTTTGGTTTCTATGTTATCTATTTCTTCTTTTATTCTTGTTATTTTTTGTATCCTGGTGGGTTTTTGGTTTTTGTGTTGCTCTTTTTCTAGTTTTTCAAGTTGGTAGATTAGGTTGTTTTTTTTGGTTATTTTCTTGGTTTTTGATGTGGGCCTGTATTGCTATGAGCCTTCCTCTTATATATGCTTTTGCAGCATCCCAGATATTTTGGAACAGCGTGTCTTCTTTGTCTTTTGTTTCAAAGAAAGTTTTAATTTCTTCTTTAATTTCTTCAATTACCCATTCTTCTTTTAGTAACATGTTGTTCAGTCTCCAAGTGTTGGATGTTCTTCTTGCTTTTTTTCATTGTTGATTTCTAGTTTGATACCCTTGTGGTCTGAAAAAAAGTTGGTATTTAATCTTTGCATATTTATTCATGTTTGTCTTGTGGCCTAATATGTAGTCAATTTTAGAGAATGATCCATGTGCATTTGAGAAGGTATATTCTTTCCTTGCGGGTGTAGAGTCCTGTAGATATCTATGAGGTCCATTTGTCTAGGTCTTCTTTAAAGGCTATCGTGAACTTGTGTAGCTTTTGATATATGATATCTTATGTTGACAGTGGAGTGTTGAAGTCTCCTACTACATGTGTTTTCATCAGTATTTGTTTTCAGTTCTCTTAGTAGCTGTCTTATGAATCTTGATGCACCCTCATTTGGTGAGTATATATTGATAATTGTTATATATTTTTGGTTGATTAACCCTTGAACCATTAGGCAGCGACCTTCTTTACTCTTTGTTGTATTTTTTATTTTGAAATCTTCTTTGTCTGCTATAAGAATGGCTACCCCTACCTTTTTGGGGGGACCATTTACTTGTAGAATTGTTTTTCATCCTTTTATCTTCAATCTATGCTTGTCTTTTCAGATCAGATGTGTTTCTTGGAGACAGCAGAATGTTGGCTTATGTCTTTTAATCCCGTCTGCAACTCTATGTCTTTTGATTGATGAGTTTAGCCCATTGATGTTTAGAGAAATTATTGCTCTTTAAGGTTCGAACATTGGGTTCTTGGTGGTCATTTGGGGTTCTGTTTTAGTTTCTTTTTTTTTTATTATTCATTCTTTTTAGTCTTCTGCAGGTTTTGGTCTTAGGACTTCTTGCAGGATTTCTTGGAGTGAGGGTTTGGTGGTAGCAAATTTCTGGAGGCTTTGTTTGTCTGAGAAGGTTTTAATTTTTCCTTCATTATGGAAGGACAGTTTTGCTGGGTAGAGATTTCTTGGTTGAGATTTTTTGTCTTGGAGTATTTTGAAGATATGGCCCCATTCTCTCCTTACTTGGAGTGTCTCTTCTGAGAAATCTATGGTCAGTCTTGATGGGTTTTCCTTCGTAGGTTACCTGTTTCCTCTCCTGTCATTTTCATAAAATTTTCTTTATCTTTGACTCTTGGAAGTTTTACTATAATGTGTCTCCTATGTTTCTTCTTTCATTAAAGTAGTTTGGTGTCCATTTTGCTTCCTGTATGTCTGTTTTCATTTCTTTCTTCAGATTTGGGAAATTCTTCATTATTTCATTAAAAGTCTTCAGGTCCTATGTCTTTCTCTTCTCCTTTTGGGATTCCAGGTACTCTTATATTTGTTTTCTTTAGGGTATCTGACAGATTTCTGATTTTTCTTCTGTCTTCTGACTTTGTTTTTCTCTTTCTCTTTCTTCATCCTCTCTACTTCTGTATCCTCTAGTATGCTGATTCATTCTTATATTTCTTCTGATCTACTTTCCTGACTTTTCCCTGTATTTTGAGCTCTTCCATTACTTCTCTTATATATTGTATCTCCTGTAGCTTCTAATTTAGGGTTTCAAATTCATTTTTCTGTTTGTTAATGATATTGCTCATTTTACTGCATTCTTTTCCATATTTTTCTAAATGTTTCAGTTCATTGAAAGCTTCTAACCTCTTGCTTTCCTTTTTGCCCCTAATCCTTGACTTCTTTGAGTGCTTTTATCATGTTGATTCTGAATTCTTTGTCTGACATATAAAGCATTTCTTCCATGTCATCCATGTTGGTTTCTGCAGATTGTTTATCCTTTGGTGGTGAGTTATTTTGGGGGGGAGCTTGCTTGAGTAGTTGTATTATTCCTTGTTCCTGTGTTTTCCTTTAGGACTTTCTCCACATATCGAGTAACTACTGCTCTAGTATTAGGTGGCATGTTGAAGCCTATCTAGTTGTGATTTATCCTGTCTTTGTGCTTTTGCTGCTGTGGTGATTATATCTTGTTACCCTTGGCTATTTCAGGGGACGTTCCTTTTCAGAGATGGATGTGGTGAGTAGATGTGGTTTCTATCATATTGTCTGTCTTCTTTTTTCATTGTTTTTCTGATTTTAGATTGATGGGTCTTAAATATTTTTTTAGTACCTCCGAGCATCTATGGCTTGTCATATCATCTTTTTGACTGGGGTGTCTTGACCCTCTTGGGTAGTGAGTGTCCTTGGTTCTCTAGTCTGCACCGGAGCAGCATAGTGATGCCAGCACTTCTGGGCTGCTGGGGTGCAGGCTCTTCACTACCAAATTGGATTTCCCTTGGCCAGTAAAACTCAATCTGTGTCTCAGTCTGAACGCAGAGGCCCATTCATTTGCAAAGCTCGTGGCTCCACCTTATCTTCCAGGTGCATTACCTTGGCAACTGGAAGTAGTCCAGTGCTGTCTGGAGCCCTTGCCTGAGTCCCACTGGGCTGCTGGGGTGTGGGCTCTTTGTCACCAACTTGGATTTCCCTGGGCCAGTAAAACTCAGTCCACACCTCAGTCTGAGTAGCCCTATCTGATTTTTTTTTTATTCAGGTGACTTCTTGATGATTCTCTTTGTTTATTTATTGTCTCTCTGTCTCAGTTCTAGATTTTTGCTTTTTTGGTTAGCATAAGAATTTGAGCAAATTTTCTAGGTCTAAATGAGTCCTTTAGGAATGGAACTGACTTGTCCTATAACTAGAGAGGCCCTTTTCTTTTCTTTATCATTTTGTTATTGTCTCATATTATTTTCATTTATACTTCTTGTTCCGTATTATTTTTGTCACTTTATCCAAGGCTTTGAATTTTGTTTTCTTTGCTTGCAGAACATTTCTGGTAGGACAATTCTGTCAGTTGTAAACCCCATTTGATCTTGCTTGTCTGGAAAATCCTTTATTTCACCTTTATTTTGAATGACAATTTTATAGAATAGAGTATTCTGATCTGACAAGTTTAATTTTTCAGGTTTATAAATACTTCATTCCATTCTGTTCTTTGTGGAGTGTAACCACTGAGTGTTTGATCTGTGTTCCCAGGTATGCCAATTCTTTTAACAGCCTTTAATATTATGTTATCTTTAACTTTTCATGATTAAAAATGTTGTGTCTTGTCGGTGGTCATTTCGCATTTAGAAATTTACATGTGTTTCCTGATTCCTGAACATTCATATTTATTTCTTTCCTTAGAAAAATAAAGACATTCTACTTTATGACTTTGTTCCCTTTCTCTCTCTTAACATTCTGAAATATTCAGTATTCAAATGTTTCCTCTTCTAATTGAAGCAGATATTTCTCCTTCTAAAACGTTCTTTCTTTTTTCATTCGAGTGATTTATAGATTTTTGTTTTCTATTTACAAAATTCCCAATTATACTAAATTTAATGCTATTTAAAAATACTTTCCATAATTATCTCATTTCATAAGCTTCTCCTTTTGTGCATTGTATTATTTTTAATATCATCAACTTATTTAATGAAAAATAAATTGTTACTGCATCTCCATTCTCATATCCTGAACCTGCTTTTCTGTATTTTACTGTCCTTTTAGTAGCTCATTTAGCATTTTACAAATGTTATTCTAAAATATTTGTCTGTTTACTTCTCTTTTTTTTGTCCTTTTGTATATCTCTGGACCTCTTTCCTGCTCATTCTGCTTTTCCATCTTTGTTCAGGTGTTTCTTGCTTCCTAGTCATGTGTATTCTTTGTTGTTTTGTGGTTGGGGGGTTCTGTGGGTTTAGTTTAGTTCGTTTTTCTTCTGCAAGCAGCTGGTAGAAGAGTAATGGAAAGATGGAGCTCAAATACTCGATTTCATCCCTCACAAGGTATGAGGGTAGCTCTATGATACCTCTGTCTACTTTTCTTTCCCTCCAAAGCAAGCTCTTTTCAGTGGTTTAAGGATCCTATATTATTAACCTACTTCCTTTCTATTCACTTCTGCATCATGAGGCATATTCCAAAAAGCTTAATTCACCTAACAACATGGTTACAGGGATGATCTTGGGTTATAAGCAGCTGGGCACAGGTTGACTTGCAATGGCAGTCATTAAGGGCACCTGGAGCAGGACACATAGGGCACCTGTGTGTCCAGAATGGCCCGTTAATGGCTTCTGATGAAGAAGGCCCCCAGACTGCATTATGTCATGAACCATTCAAATGGATATTTCTGCAAGGAGATGTTTCTCTTCTCTATTCTGTCTGCAATCAAACTTTCAGTTACTGAGTTAGAGCAACCCTAACAGTGCTATTAAAATGTTCCTACTGCTAGACCTTTCCTCTGGAAGTGGAGTGAGACTCTGTCGTTTGTATTGATGGCCAATAATCTACCAGAGACCAAACCAACAGTCCTGCATATATGTGATCCAGTCTTTTCCACTCCCTTTACTGAAAGTTCTATTGCTAAGATTCACCACACCCTGCAGATGGTGGGTTTTCTATCTGTTCGACTGGCTGGGATATTTGTCACAGTACAAGTAGTCACCTTGTTTCTCTCTGTCCCCACAGCAAACTACCAAGATCAGCACAAATTCTTTTGAAATACTCCAGGATGGCGTTTTATTGAATATCTCTACTGATCTGCACTACCTCATATATTTTATCATTCTTGTCTCACTATCATTTCATAGGAAAATTTTATGTATTTTTCAGATTATTTGTGTGTTACTATAGTATCCTGAATTGTGTACCACACTGATACTAGGGTAATGACGTAGTTGAAAATTGAATAGGCATCAAAATGCCCTGGTGGGCAGGGTCTGAGTGAAAATCACACAAAAGAAGAGAGATGTGCCAAAAGACAGATATAAAAGGAGGAAAAAGGGAAAAAAAGGAAAAGAAGGAGAATGGTGGACTGAGAGAATAGGCCCATGTGGCCTGCCAGAAGAAACCTCCTAAGGAGTGAGCTAAAGGTGGTGGGGAACCATGGTGACCAATAGAAAAGTGGCCATTGTGGAGAGTGTGTCACTGCAGCTTGGTAGCATGGTAGCTGGTACCTGGAGATGGCCAGGGATTTGGAAAGCTGATAGTGCATCAGTAATTGTGGAAGAAATTTGAAGCACCTTGTAGAAGCAGAACATCTTGGAACACTGGAGAAAGAAGAAGAAAAGAGAAGATCCTGGAGATTTTGCAAAAGTGCCTGCCTCTGATGTTTGGAGGATTAAAGGGGCACCATCTTGGACTGTGCTTGGGACTTTTGGATTAAATGGTGACTGCGTAAGATAACTGGCCATTTGTGGCTTTGAAAACTTTTCATTTTTTTCTGGTTCATTTCCTTGTAAATAAACCCCTGTTGTTGAACTGCATTTGAGTGGCAACTGCTATGTGCCAGTGAGAAAGATCTGGTAAGAAAGCTGGGCAGCAGACTGAATTTTAAAAGTTTTTTTATGCCCCTGTGGCTTCCTAGTTAATGGTTTCTGTCTCTTTTTGACCCAATATCAACATTACAGTTTGCTATTTTGTTGATACTATCTAAAATTCTCAAACTCTGAAATAGGCATATTAGTAATGTGGCACAAAGACTTTCAGTATCATGCATGTATCAGGTGCTTAGTACTAGCACTACATATAATTGACCTTTTATATTTTTACATTTAATCCTGCATGTTGCTTCAGTAAGGTGATTGATTCCTAGTTTAAGCAAGAGCAATTAATCAAAGGTAATCAAAGTAAACACTTCAGTTATATATAATATTCCAGAGTAATTAAGATAAAACAGGCATCAATAAAGTTGGTAAAGAGTAATACATGGAACTTTTTTCTACAAGATTAAAAAAACTACATATTGTGACAATATAGGATGAGCATATAATTGCTCAGTAGAGCAATATTTAGAATTTAGAAACTAGTCTGCATGCAATTGATAATATAATATATAGTAAATGCCATGTGTTTAATTTGTGGGGGAAATCATGGGTTTTTAACAGATATTTTAATACAACTGGTTATCTTGGGAGGAAAAATCAGCAATATTAATATCTCAGTCCTTATCTTAAAGTTTTCCCACAAAAGGGATAATTTCTATAAAAGTTTATTATGTTCAAAAAATCTATAAAACTATTTGAAGAAAGTACCAGAGTACACTTTCAGCAGAAAGTATGGGTGCCCTGCTCAGTGTTTTGGTGATGATTATCCTCTGTTTCTACTGGTCATGCCTAATGCCTGTGTGGAGTATAATCTTTTTCTGTTGTCCAGGAAGTTCCGTGGCATTATGTTTTTCCTCCCCAAGTTCAGGAATTCAGAAACCAACCATTGATGATGGAGTACAAAATTTCTACTCACTTGTCTCAAAATAGGACTGTCTATATGGTTAATCCACATGCCAACATTCTTGATAAGAACATCTAGGCTTTACCTAAAACCACATCTTTGTTAAGTTCCCTTCTCTTTCCCTGCTATGCTACCCTCATGTCTTTAGTCTCAGAGAGATGCTCCTTATAAATCACTGGCACCAAAAACCCTCTCAGTTTCTGCAGTCTTATAACTTAGAAAATATTCTTATAATCCTGGATTGGATAGATACCTCTAAAATTTGACATGAAACTCCAAAGATATCAAGGAGGATGGTAATGAAATGGATGAGGAAAAAATTAATAGATATATAAAATGGCACATACATGAAGCAGACCGAGTTTTTACTGGGAGACAATTTCTGCAATTTTGTAGATATATTATTAATATATGCTTGAAAATTTAGAAGAAATGAGATTCTGTGTACTTTGTATAATAGTATTAATGAGTAATAATTATGAAAAAGAATTTGCATATCTATTAATATAAATGGAAAATTCTTAAATAACATTTAAGACATTTAGACATTTGGGAATATAACAGGTGGATATAGGAATTTAGCATGTGGAAATATTTATAAAAATGTTGTTATGTATGCCAAGGTACACGCTATAGCATTGTCTGTGGTAACAAAATAAAAATTATAAATAAAATAAAATATTTAAAGATGGGGAAGAGGGGAAAAAGTGAATTAATGATTTATATAGCAAACTAGTAGCATAGCAATATACTTAGTAAAATTAGGGTAAATATAAATGTTGTAATATCCATTTTCCATAAAAAAAATCATTGAAGAAAATAGGTATATAGCATCACATGTATTTATATAGGCATTGATTCACATCTCATTTACATAATTAAAAATCTGCAAATATATATACTAGCTTAGAAGTGGATATTCCTATTGGTATGAACTGAAGAGGGAAGACATTGTTTTCTCTAAGAATTTTACTACTTGAATATTTTAGTAGACCAACATTACTTGAATATTTTACTATACCAATATTAACTTTGCTACTAAAAAATATTTGAAGAGAAATTTTCTATATTAGTTCTTCTGCTTTGAGACTGAGAAATAACTAACAAATTTAGTTTTTCACTATCATTACAATGTTTTTTTCAAATAAACAAGAAGTCACATACTATGTTAGTATGTACAAGAAAGAATAATTCATCTATCTATTAGTTTGTCTGTCTGTCTCTCTACTTGCCAACTTATCTCCAAACAAATAGGAAATATAAGATTTCAGGGGTTATATATGTAGCATTAGAAATTTACCCCAAATTAAATCTTTTAAATTCCAATAACCAAATCTCATGCCAACTAGAGGCTGCTGAACAAGGTGGTTTGTTGGAGCTGAGGTTTACTGACTTCAGCCAACCACCTGTAGAAACCACTCTCCCCCAGTATAAGTCAGATTTGAACATAGTTCCATGGAAACAACAGTCTTATGAGTCTTCCCTGGCCTGAGTGCAAACTAGGCTTGATTTTTTTGCCATTTAGATCTGGCTCTAGAGTTATAAATGGATCAATAAAGTGTGAGCTCAATGCACCAACTAAAATCAAACTAGCTTCATTACTTAGTTATTTGGACTGGAAATGGAAAATGAATAGATTGGTACTAAACAATACAATCAAATCCTTCGAACTGAAGATGATTCAATCAGGTTTGTAGGGTGTGGATCCCTGAAGAAAATATGAGGCAGAGCAAGAGTCAGCTTGATTTATTCTACTCCTGGTCTTTCAAGAGGAATCATTCTTTACACTGCCTTCAAAGAAGTATTAGTAAGATGGTCTTTATAGAGAGAGAAGGATTAAGTACTTTCATGGGATTTCAGATTCAAAACCTCCAACCTTTCATATTCATTTGAAGAAACTCAGCTACCATACCTGCCTCACACCCTACCTCTAATATGACCTGCAAGAAACACTGTCAGGCTCAACCCAGTAGGCCAAATAACTAACTGAAACCTTTGGTTCTCCTCATGCGGTTGAGTTTGTTGTTGGTCCAGCATCTGGCCAAATCTTCAGACTGCAGCTGTGGACTGCTATACTATCACCTCATCTTCCACAAATGGCCTCTGTTTGGGACTTGTAGACACTAAGGACACTATCTGGTTCAAAACAACCAGCTATGTTTGGCCTCCTTTTTTCCAATCTCCTGTCAGTTAAATAAACTCTATTGTTGGTGGACATTGAGCCTCAGTGATCTTGCAACTGTGTGCATAGTTGAAAACTCACTGACAGTCATCTTTTCCTATATCTTGGGTACTGTCTTTTGACCCTGTCACTGTATTGTTTCACCATGACAATGAATGTGCTAAGAGATTCCAGTGGAATAGGAAAGGGGGTCTGGGAAATATTGGAGTTAAAAATACTAAAGAATGTGTGATTTAAGAGTTTCAAATACTACTGGAATGGCAAACATCAAATCCAGTGTACTAATTATTATTCCTGGTACTGTATAATGGGGAATAGGATAGAAGAGATATCCACATAGAATGTTAACTATCTCTGTGATGGTTGTTCTTTTTTTTAAATTTAATTTAAATTTTTCAAATTTGCATATATATGTGTATTTATATTTATATTGTATTATTGCATTATTGTGTACCCCAGGGCTATCCCACTTTACTAACACCTGTTAACCATCCTGATCTTTTGTGCTCTTCCCTGTACCACCTTCTCCCCCACCCTCCTCTCTCTTGCCATCGTTCAGTCCCATTGGTAGTTTTTATTTTTTTCTTATTCGTTTGTTTTTCCCTACATCCATCATATAAGTGAGACCATCCTGTATTTCTCTTTTTCTTTTTGGCTTATTTCTGCTAATATGAGTCTTTCTAGTTCCATCCATGTTGCTGTGAATGACATGTGTTTGTCCTCTTTGGTTGATGCGTATTTCATCATGTATATGTACCACACTTTTTTTTTTTTTTAGCCAATCATTGGTTTGAGGACATTTGGTTTGTTTCCAAATCTTGGCAATTGTAAATAGAGCTGCAATAAACATGTGTGTGCAGTTATCCTTATGAATTAGTGTTTTCATATCATCTGGGTAGATTACCAGTAGTGGGATTGCTGGGTCAAATGGTAAGTCCACTTTCAGTTGTTTGAGGGTCCTCCACAAGTCTTTCATAGTGGCTGGACCAGTTTGCACTCCCACCAGCAGTGCAAGAGAGTTCCTTTTTCTCCACATCCACACCTACACTTGTTGTTGTCTGTTTTATTTATATGGGTCATCCTTACTGGTGTAAGATGGTATCTCAGTGTGGTTTTGATGTGCATTTCCCTGATTATTTGTGATGTGGAGCATTTTTTCATATTCCTATTGGCCATTTGTATCTCCTCTTTGGTGACATGTGTTTTTAGTGCTTATTCTAAGTGTGATAACCTACCAGATTTCCTGTAAAATCTATTACCAAAACTTATAAAACATTATAAAAATTAAGAACTAAATTCTACTACATTTTAAGTTAATATTTCTATCAGCTTGAACTAGTCATATCTGCTAAATTTACAGTCTGTTATAATCAAACTATCATTTTCCCATATTAAAACAAATTTACAATATTTGCTACTTGTGTACATGAGTGAAAAATATCAATATTGTGGATTTAAACATAGCAGAGATTCTAATATTCACAGAGTCTCAGAAGTATAATTATAGCATCATTCCAACCATTTCCAAAAATAAAAATACCCACTTAAAAACATTTCATGGGTCAAAGAAGTCAAATAACAAAAAAAATTCTGTATCAAAAAGATGTGTTAACTATAAAAGCTTTAGATTGGCAAAGAATCTCTAATTTAAATGGTCGAGTTAAACAAGACACAATTAAGACTAATTTGGTTTTCTTGTTTGCCGCTTAGTGAAAGAACATTTCAAATTAACCTATATTATATCTAGAATTATTTTAAAATGTAAATAGCATAACCCTTTATGCTCATAATTATGTGGTTAATTTTTTAAAGTAAGAAAATCACTCATTCTTTTGCCAGTTCTTAAATTCTAATATAAGAATTTAACATCTCTCTCTTATTTTACATCTCTCTCTTTTTCCTTTTCCTTATTTTTTCTAAAACAGTTTCAACAAGTTTACACTTTTTAAAGGAATATTGCATTCCTGTTTTTATTTCAGTAAACACAGATCATTTAAAACTTTTATAGTTATAGTAGGTTGGTCTGGTTACCACTTAACACATTTCCTTGGCAAATGAGCTGACTGCATTCCTGATTTTTAGCAAATGTGACTACAGAACAGCCAGGCTTCCAGAATTTCTATCCAGGCAGAAAGATTCCATTTGAATGATACACAATGAGGGAGCCTTGATAGACTACCTGATAATTACCTGCTATTATTTTTCCTAGGAGGTCTCAATTAACCTCCTGATATGCTCTTTGGCCTTTGAGAAATGGGAGAATCAGTCTCATTGACTTGATCTCATTTCTTCTCTTCTAAAACTCTGAAGCTTTTTTTTAATTTTTACTTTTTATTGATTGCACACACACACACATCATATATATATATATATGCATATATAGATATAGATATAAAACCCACATATCTATATGTGGGTTTACAGTCAAAGCATTGGAGGTGGATTTCCTGTGCTGTTCAAAGATGGATTGCACTTGTTAGTTTGTCTTCATTGAGTGCTCCTGATGAGTCTGCCTTCAGAAAATATGCATGATAAGATAAGGACATCAGATTGCTATTTGGTTGCCTTTCCACCTAAAAGTAAATGTCTCTGTTATCTGGATTTTCACCAACCACACTGGCCAATGTTCCTGCACTCTTAAAATGTTTCATTCTGAAGCCCTTTTGTATATGAAAGTTATTCCTTAGGCATGTGATAATTATGTGTCAAACAGCAGCCCCTTCCCAATATACATGTGATTTTGTCCTGCCTTAATGTTCATTTGCATTGATTTTCCCTATTAGGTTCCCTTCAGCATCCTTAGTCTGGGCTATGTGTGACAAGTACAGTGCAAGATAGAAACCAAATGTGTTATTGAAATTTCAAGTAATATATATAAAATTTTACATCTAGTACGGTTTCTGCATTTTACTTAGATCATGTCCATCGAGCTGATATAGACATGGTATCTTGATTATATATGTGTCAGGAGCAACAGAGTAAACTTCTCTTCTGCAGCATAAGAAAAGATATTTATGTGTCTGCTGGAGGGGTTTTAAGGCATTTTGTATTCCAAATTGACACATGGGTTTAAAGGTTTTAAGATTTCAAAGATATTACTGTAAGGGTAAGTTTATGGGTTGGGCACAGGGCAGTTCCCTGTGTGAATTATCGTTGATTGCCTAACCTTGTGCTGTGACTGGTGGAGCCCTGCTGGAGTGCTGTAATTCTCATGCTCGACAGGAGGCTCAGTGTTATCCAAATCCCAATGGTACTCAACTGAATTGATGAAATGACCGGGAAGGCCTAATTAAAGCTGTTCAGCTCAAATGTATTGATGTATTACATCTATTACGGCTTGGTTCAATAGGTCCACCCTGTGAATGCTGCCACAGCCTGTAAAGCAAACTAAACAGATTGAATAAATAATGCTTCAAGGAAAGGAGACAGCAGCAGAATCAAAGCAATGGAGCGCAAACTGCAACAGGGTGCCCTATGAACTTTTTATCATATTATCCACCATAAATTACTTTAATCTTTATTATTTTTACATGTTGAACACAAAAGAGAGACTATTAAGATCTCAAATAATCTTTTGATCTATCATAAGAGCTGGTAAACCCTTCTCTCTTAGTAAACATTGTGTGATAATATGCATAAAATCAATGTGGTTTTGCTTGACTTTTGTTCACAATTCATTGTTAAAACCTTTCTTTCTCTTTGCTTCTGATTCTTTTGTGAAGTTGTTTTGTCAGTGTACAATCTACCATCTCCTTTTACTTCTTTTCACCAAAGAGACATGTTAACTCTTTCTTCTCCTTTATTGAATTTGAATTGTTGCTGATTTTTGTGATTGCCTATTCTTCCACATAAATTCTGTGTTTGGTAATCATTTACTAGAGATTTTCATTCAATTTAAAATGGAAATATCTTACTCATTGGCATGTATATGGTATTTAATGTCACACCATTATGTTTGCACTATCACAAATAATGCTTACTTTCATTGTAGTAATGATTTACTCACCCTAACACAAAGTGAGGGTACTTTTCTTCAAAACAAACAGAATAAGCTATCAACTTTTTTCTTTCATGCAATTAATTTTTTTTAAATCATAGTGAATGATATCCAAATTTATTTTCTGCAACAGTCAGAAAAAAATACCAGAAGTTTAATGTGAATTCTGCTGTAGAATGTGAATTCTGTTGTAGAATTCACATTAAACTAATTCAAAATAAATTTGAATGTGCACTAAAATATTTAAGAAGCATCTCAGACTTAGACTTTAGGTGTTGATCACAATGTTATAGTATAGGCGTCAAAACAGTATTCTATACATCTGAAATGTACTTAATATTAAAATGATACTTCAATATTTTTAAAAACAATGTTAATTTTTTTTGGTAAGATCTGCTATGTGCTCCTATAGCTCTTGTGTACACTTGCTGTCACAACACTTGACACTGAAATTTTATATCTGTTGTATGTCTTTTCTATCAGATTTTAATTATTAGAGAGTAACTTTTGTTTCTTATGTGCCCTTTTGTCTTCATCTTCCACCATTTCTGGCACAAAGTTTGCAGTCACTAAGTATTTGTTAAGTTAAAATATTTGTTACATTACTCACCAACACCTAACTTTTTTTTTTTATTACTTGGTAATTTGTTTTAAATTAAACAAATATTTTAATTAAGCACATTTTAAATTAAACAAATCCCACTAATGGCATCAATGGGATATTATTTAGCAAGAGAAAATTGTGCTATTTGCAACATTATGACTGAAACTTGACAGCATTATACTGAATGAAAATAAACCAGATGGAAAAAGACATATTCTGTATGATTCCACTTATAGGTGGTGTCTTTTAGAGTCAAATTCATAGAAGCAGAGAATTTGATAATGATTGTCAGGGATGGAAGTATGGAGGAGATGGTGATTTGCTTTTTCTTTTCAATTTTTAAAATTTATTTATTTATTGGTATTAATAGTTTTTTTTTACATCATTTTCAGTTCTAGAGTTCTCCCACCACTCTGTCACCCATGTGCCATCATCTTAATCTTTTGTGTCCATCCCACCCCTGAGTACTCCCTTTCCCCACTCTTGCTCTGTGTTTCAGTTTTAAGCTTTCTTGTCTGTTTGCTTTATTTACAATAGCCAAGACATGAAAACAACCCAAATTTCCTAAAGTAGATGAATGGATCAAAAAGTGGTGGTATATGTACACTATGGAATATTTTCATCAATCAAGAAAGGCAAATTTATGTTACTCACAGCAACATGGATGAAGCTAGAAGGAATCATGGTAGCAGAAATAAGCCAGGAAGAAAAAGAGAAATACGGAATGGTCTTACTTATATGAGGGAGACAGGGAAACTATTTGGTAATTTTTTAAATGAAGGAATTGAACTCTGAATTCCTCTACTGTGGCCACAATGACCTGTTTTATTTCATTTTACCACCTCATTGCCTTTCCCACATATTATTACAGTCAATTTAACTTCATATGGACATTTTGTGTTTATACCTTATGCAGTTTTTTGAGCTTCCTGGATGTTTTTGTAATGTTTTATATTAAATTGGGAATTTTTCTCTTATGCCATCTCTAAATATTCCCCAAGGCATTTTTTTCTCCTCTCTCATTATGCATATATTCATATACTTGATATGTTTTGTGTATCTCTTAAATTATGTTCATTTTCTTCATTTCACAGATTAGATTATTTCAATCGATCTTTAAATTTCCTGATATTTTATTCTTCACTCTCAACTCTACATTTTCAAAATCCTGATAATGAGTTTTTCATCTGTGCCATTCAATCTAGACTTTCAACTCATTTATTTTTTTTAAATTTGCATCATTTTTCTAATATTCTGTTTGTTATGATATCACCCTCCTGGTTTCCTTTAAACTGATATCCTTCAAGCTCTCTCTTTTTTTGTGGTCAATGTTTCTTTTTTCTTTGCATTCTTCATAGTTAATATTATATAAGCTCTACTATATATTACTTCTACCTTTTGCGTGTTCTCAGTTGAGTTCTTTCTTTGTTTAACTACTTTATTAAACTACTTTTAAAGATTATCTTATTTATTATACATGTTATGAATGATCAGTTTCTTTAGTCTCAGTTTCATTAGCTTGACCTACCTAGTCTTTTAACAAATATTTATTTCAATTCTTAGACCAAACAAAGAGTAAAAATCAATACCCTGCCTTTGCAAATTGACTTTATTTAGGGTATTCCTTCACTGCTCAGTCAGGACATTTATAATATTGCCTTAGCATTCTTTTCTTTTCTTCTTTCTTTTTTTCTTTTTTTTTTTTTTTTTTTTTTTTTTTTTTTTTTTTTTTTTTTTTTGTGATAGGCATGAAGACCAGCTGCATTTAAAATCTCAGAGTTTCATTAAGTCTCATCTGTGCATTCTCCTTACTAGGTCATACTCCTAACTTTATGAATTCCATGTTCCATTCAGGAGATTTACAAAGTTCTTACTCCCAAAGAAATCCTCTCCCCATTTTTCTTCTTAAGTTTTCAACATGTCTATTGTTTAGCCCATCTACAGTCTTTTGTCACAGGTAACTGTGTTTTGTTAATGTATCTTTTAGCATTTTTAAGGAATGTGTTTTCTTTGGTTGCTTTTCCACCTCAGAGTAGTTCCAAGTTAGTAGAAACAAAGGTAATCACCTCACTTATTTATGTAAGGACCTTCCAAATAGTCCCAAACAGGCAAAGCCAATCTTGTGGTGAACAGGATCTGCCTTAGTACCTCCGGAGCTAAATATTCACAATGGGAACATGTTAAACCACCTTTAAGTTGTGAGGATAAGAATGAATGGGGAAGGTTATATAATTGCCTTTTTGAAAAAAATCAGTGCTTGGTAGTTTGCTGTAAATCGTTGATCATTTTTAAGAGTTCTGAAAAAGTTGAGTTTAGCAGATCTAATACTACTTTTGTTTCTGTCTGTCTTTGTTTTTTTCATATTTTTAGATATTTGTTACAGACATAACTCCATAAAAGTGAGAGGAGCACCAAATGTGTACCATCTACCCTGGTACCACTTACATGCAGATGCCATGTATTACAAGTCTCATGTCATGAACTTAACTTTCTGTATGTGTGGTAGCTGGAAAGGAGCGAAGTTTATATATAAAGGGAGGTGTAATGAAAAGAGAAGACATTTGGGAGGAGATGCATAAATGGAAGTCATGTAGAAAGATATTAAATAGATACTTGAAAAGACATTAGGGTGAGAGATATGTGGGAAGATGCTCCTAGTCCTTGGCAGAGACTATAACAGCCATTGTCTTGATGTGATATATTATGAATTGAGTCTTGTTTCACTTTTCTACACACCTGCTTAACCCTTTTTCTGTGACCTCTTGAGAGAAGGCATCTAAGATTACTGACAAACATTCAGGCCTCAGATGCTAAACTTTAGGCTGAAACTATTTGGCTGGTTATTTTCCATAGAGGGTATGGGTAATGTGGGGAATTTTATTGGGTAGCTGTTATTAAATCCGCCCCTTTCTCTCTCTATCCTTTTCAACACTAATTCTATGGGAAGTGTTTCATATTAATAGTTTGCTTCTTCTGCCTTTGATCACAGAGATGACTTTTGAGCATGCATTCCTTAACAGTTTGGATCCCTGAGTAATCATCATTCATGTACTGACATTCCTATGGAATACTGATTCCTTTGAGTTTTAATCTAGCATATTAAATTTAATCTAGCATATTAAAATTGAGTTTGATCTCTAGAAATCTGAATAGTTGACTTATTGATCATATTATACTTCCTTAGTCCCCTGACTCCCACTTAAAATATGTGCACACATGTATTGAAATAAATATATTTTCTTCCTCTTTCTCAAATTACTACAGTATAAATTGCTGTCCAATTTTCTTTATAATTTTATAAATGATTATATTATTTCCATTTATTTCTCTAATATATCTGTTTATATAATTTGAACAATTTCACACTATGTCTTGGGACTTTCTTAACTGTGTCATACTTTATTTTTTCATTTCTCTCACTTTACTTTCCCTTCTGTTTATTTCTCTCTCATTTTTCTACAAAGATTTATCAAACCTCTTCCAGATGACAAGTATCATTTGAAACTCTAGGACTCAGAGATTAAATCAGCCTCCTCCTTAAGTAATTCAAACTAATGAAAGATTTAGCAAACAGATAATTTAACACTGTTTAATAATATTAAAATAGAAGTGATTGCAGAGTTACATGAGAACATATTAAAAAAAAACACAAACTTAGAGAATTAGGTAGGAAGACTCTAATGAGTAGACACTAATGAAGCCAAGTCTATAAAGACAGAAAGAATTAGTCAGAAGAGAAAGGCATGAAAAACAGCATATGCTCAGGAATCCCATGTTCTTATTAAATTACCTTTATATAAATTGATACAGTATAGGAAGAAGCACATTAAATTGCTTTTTTCATGTGGATTTTCATAGTATATTATGCATACTTTACTATAACTCTTTTTGAATAGATATGTAAAAATCTTTTTCTCCTTATTAAGAAGGAGGAATTTCCAGAGGCAGGCTTTAAATCTATATCTGTATCTTATTTTTCAGAAAATTTATGGGCAGAGAATGAGAACTTTGCAAGAATTTAATGAATTGAATACAATTTATATATCATAATATCTGACTTCTTCTATAAGATTTTAAACTGCATTTCCAAACACTTGTGACTTGGTCCAATGACAAGTCAAATCCAGCATGTTAAATAAAGTCCATCCTTATTTTTCCCCAAGCCTGACAAATACACTTCCTAACTTTTGTTCTAATATGGATGTTACCATTACCCTCTAAACTGCCCATCTTTTAAATCTTAGACTTATCATTAACCACTTTACTTGTCCAAGATGCTACATATCAAGTCACAGCTATTAATTAGCTCTTTACAATAAATCCTAATTATATTTTTCCAACCCCTTGCTATTTCCTACAGTATATATCTTAATCATCAAATATTACATTTTAATGCTTACTGAGAGCAACTGATGGTGTTTAATTTTAATCGTATTTTTTAATAAGATATGTTTGATTTTCAGACCAGACTGGGCACATTCAGGGTGGTATGGCCATAGATGTAAGTTTGATTTTCAATACTAAATATGATTTCAGAGTATAGGTTCACATCACTCCAGATATTTGGTAACACATCCCACTCACCATCAAAGCATCCTAATTCAGCATAGACTATCAGACTCCTTTCTCCCTTTTCTTCCCACCCTCACCAAGCTTTACTGGTAATCTTAGTCTCCAAAGCAGTATAATAAGAAATTAAAGAAGGGTTATTTTAAATAATATTAGTAAAACTCTTGCTAAGCTGAGATTATGGTGGGATTTTATGTTAAATTGAGAAATTGAAATTCTACATGTAAACAGAAAATAAAGAAAATGAAGAATATATATGATATATGGGGAGGAAGATAACATGAATATATACCGAGCTATAATATGACTTACTGAGTTAAAATACGATTTAAGGAATGAGCTAAATTTTTTATTTCACATTTAAAGATGCTATTTTGGGTAATCACCTTTAGGCATCATGTTTGTATTAAGGATAGATTAGATATAGTAAAATAATAGAGATATTTTTAAAAAATTCAGAATTACTTTCCTTACCATGGACATATTGGAGATGGCCATTGGTTTCCTACATGAATCCAAGTGCACAATATTTTCATTCAGTGCTATTCAATATTTCGTAACTGAGATTATGTTCATTGGGCTATATAGCACTTACTACCAAGTAGTCCCAAAGTTCACAAGTAGGATTTTTTTCCCATGGCTGTTATTATTCAAAAATTTGTATATTGTTATTTAATAAATTATTATATTCAGCTTATTTTACTCTGTCCTGAGGGAATTGAGAATCTTGTCAAGATAACATATATTCAATAACAAAAACAAAGGGCACAAACCATTTCAGAATGCAGATCAGCTCTTTAGTGACATTATGGTTTGCAATTGTGTTTGTTTCCTTGTAAGCTAAATTTGCTTTCTAATCCTGTTTTGCTTTAACGTAAAAATAGTTTTGAGTTTCTTATTCTCTTCTAAGCACTGCATCTTGCATTTACAACTTCAATTTTGAAATATTAAGCAAAGATAAAGTCAATAAAATAGGTTAAATTTATATCGATAATACAATGTCTATATATTAGAAAATTTCCTACAATTCCATTCTAAAATAACTAAGAGAATTTCTTTCTAAAAATATTTACTTATAATCTCTCTCATTCTTAATTTGCAAAATCCTTTAATCACATTTTTTTCAAAACATTTAGAATAAAAAGTTGTAAAATTGAAATAAGGTGTTTCTTGAGTATGTGTTTTAGGATTAAGAGTGAATAAACTAAGATATAAATTGACTACTACAGGATTTCATACTCACTTAACAGTTGTTTCAATAGAACATCAGTTGAAATACTGGTTGAACATATAAAAAAAATGTCATGCAGTTACACTATTGAACTCTAAGCTCTGATGAAGTGAGATATAGTGTCATTCAATCTGAAAGTAAATTAGGAAACACATACTTAATATACATATATATTTGAGTTTTTCCAGCTAATACTAGAATTGAATGATATTTAATCTGAAAAAATGCATTATTCTGTTAGGAGTCGTTTGTGGAATGAAGATGAAAATGAGACAGAAGACTGATAGCCATCTGTGAGACTAGCTAGACAAAACTGGGATCTTGGGAATCTTGTCCAGGTTCAACTTTAATAAAGTTGTGAAACCCCTTTTATACCCCAGCAAGAAAATGTTACAATGATGCAATGAGGAAATAGCAAAGTGTATGTGACATGCAGCAGGGAGGATACATGATAACAGGAGAATGTATAATGGGGGCAACAGTTATTAATAATAGGTCATATGTCTCCTGGCACATTCCAAAGAGGTTAGGAAGCTGGGTTACAGGTAAGAGAGGTGCTGTTCCCCACCCTCTAGTGTAAGATAGGGAGCTAGAGAGATAAAAGGTGTTCCTCTTATCTGAAGCTCCATCTCTCTATCTGCTTCCACATTCCATATGTCCCTCTTTTTTAAATTTTAAAATGGACCCAAGAGACTTTAGCAGGTTGGTGGGAGATGCACATTAATTATAGCAAGAGAATAATAATTGTTAGATTAACAGTGACAATTAACATTTTGGAAATGAAATGAGCTCCATAATATAAGGGTTAAACCAAGCCAAAATTAAAAGATGTAAGAATGTAGTTACCTTAAAACAATTTTCATAGAGTTCACTTCTGTTTGCAATGAGTCAGGTAATGACTGCTGGCCAATTTTTGAATCATAGATGACAGTTCTGTTGTATTTGCTGAAATGTTCAGCTGCTTGGATCTTAGCACAATAGGAGACCACTGTAACAGTGGCTGTGGCCAGGACAATGAGCACAGATATTAATGACACTAGGATTGTGAAGAATGTTTGTCTTCAGCACTTCAGCAAGCAGACTACGACATCTACAATGAGCCCCATATAAACAGTCTACCATGGTTTATTAAGATGACTGAAATCAAAACTAATTCAGAAAGACAAAGCAAAAGAAGGTTAAAGTATCCAATCTTGGAAGAATTTAGACATGAGGTGATAAATCGTTATCACATAAACCGTGGTCATATTAAAAGTGGATCACCATACATAAGGTGACTGTACATAAGTTAGCACTTGAACATTGCTATTAGTCTTTCGTTGTACATGAAGGGTGTAATTATCTCTCTTGATCTTTGTTGTAGCATTGTCATAAATTATCAATAGTCTTAATCCTTGTACAGAGCATGTGAGGTGCCAGTAGATTTGTTGCAAGGATGTGAAAAATTTAGATTACTAGTGAGGCTGGAATGAGAACTTTAGAGTATCACATATTTTGATCCTCCCAGAAAGGTGAGATTTTTGGGTAGTGAGATGAGGCCACTTAGGGATGCATTTTTGATATGCCAGCTTTGCTGCTGGGGAGGAAAAATGACAATTGTCCTTTTTTGTCCTAGGCCCTAGTTCCTTCATTAACCACACTCTTATCTGAATTCTATCTACTACTTTCATTCAGCAAGTTTCTACCAAAAGAATGCAGTCCTTGTTCTTATCTTTGTAGGATATGTGAAAAATCTAGGCAAAGGTAGTATACAAGTAAATCTTCTTGTGAAATATTAAATATTAGCGGTACAGTGAAATATTAAATATTAGAGGTACAGTGCAAATTGTATTAGGTATATAATTGGTACTTCCAGACTTTCAAACCTGGGTCTTTCCCATGGGGGGGGGAGGGGCTTAGTCCCCTTGCTTACTTAAGCTCATAGGCCACCAGAACAACATGACTCCTAACATTAAACCTTTAAACTATGTC
Organism: Uropsilus gracilis; assembly: GCA_004024945.1. Taxonomy (NCBI): domain Eukaryota; kingdom Metazoa; phylum Chordata; class Mammalia; order Eulipotyphla; family Talpidae; genus Uropsilus; species Uropsilus gracilis. The sequence goes on along the minus strand of PVHY01001093.1, from coordinate 45,745 downwards.
ATTTTTTGTTTTTAATATATACAAATATATATATATTTAGGTGATATAATTGTACATGTGTATACAAAAGTAATCTCATATACATCTAACTTGTAGCTATTATTTAATTATTATTATTATTTGATTATTTTATTTTATTAAATTATTATTTTATTATACTGATATCACCAGTATTTTTAAGTAATGTATTTGGATCGCTACCTATGAAGAGATTGGTGACCATAATTTGTTACAGCTTAGTGCTCTGTCTCAACTATTTCAGCCATAAATCAACATTGAGGTATTGGCATCAGACTCTCACTTGAGCTGTACAATGGCTTCTAATGATCTATTATGCATAATCCACTCTCTTCTACCAGGCGTTTCTACCCAACTCAGTACATTCCTCCTTTAAGAAAGTATTATTGACTTCATAAAAGCAGTTATTACAATGTATACAGTCAATTCTCCAATTTGGAAATGAAAGTTTTACTAACTTTTTAAAATACTAACCAATAGAAAATATTGGTGAGCACAATCTATTTTGTTTCAAATTTTGTATAGTATAAGTCAGGACTGAGGAAAGACCAACTTAGTCAACATCACGGAGAGATGATAAAGTCAGCGTAACAGACTAACCATATATGATTTGTAGAGAAACATTTTCATGCTACAAAATGAGTCTTTCTAACACATTCAGAAACATATTAAAGATTGTCAAAATGAATGAAGCTATGGCTCAATACAATTTTATATAGTAGAGTTTTGTAGCAAGGTTTATATAATGACATCTTATTTTTTAATAATAATTTTCATTTGAATATACAGTGCTAAAAATAGTCATAAAAATTGTATGGAATGAGACAAAACTAGATTTAAATACCAACATTCAAAACTTTTGTTAAATTGTTCAAGTCACTTAAAATTTTTGAAACTCATTTTTGTCACCTGTAAGATGGAAAGAAATATATAAATCGAAGTATTTTTCACTACTATCATACTTTTCTGAAAATAGTGGAAATATTATATAAAAAGTACAACTTTATTTTACAGATATAGTAGATGTGTAATATAAGATAAATTTTTAACAATAGTACTTTTCATATTTATTAGATTTTGATATAATGACATCAAACAAGTGCAAGTTTCTCCCACCATATGAAAGTGAATCTTCTATGAAACCTTTTACAAATCAAAATCAGTAAAATAAGTAAATTTTTAGTAAAACACTAAATTTTTAGGATTTCCAGACCCAAATAGTAATATCTGTAATCATATAATTAATACATAAAGCACAAAATAACATAAACATAGCAAAACCAACAATGATATGAAAAGATACAACTTGTATAAAATAGTTCCTAGAGAAAGAAACTGGTGATGCTACTGTAGCTTTTCTGGGTACATTGCCTCTAGGGTAGCTTACTGTAAAATAAGTACAGAATAATATTTTCATTTTTTCTATTTTGTCTTAAAAGTGAAAAATCTTAGTGTTTTTTTTTTTTTCAGATAGCTAAAGCAACTACTAATATATGTTTTTCTTAAAAGTGAAATCACACATTTCTTTTTGGCCTTTTGACTAAACTCAAATGTAAAAGCAAAATAGGATAATTAAACACTTTAAAAGTGAAATAATTTAATCACTATCTCTACAGTCAATATTTAGTATACGAATAATAAAGTTAGATAAAAAGACATCTGAAAACAATTCCATCCCATTGTTATCACTAGATACAACTGACAAATCTATATATACTGGGATTCACAGGATAGTACAACTGTCTAGTTTTCCAGATTGCTTCATAAAACTAAGTGAAGTAACTCTTGATAGTTTAGCAACCACTGTTGTCAGCATAGAATGTTCTGTTCATTAATTCATTTAATGAATAACTAACTTAACCATCTATTTGGTACTAGGTCTTGGGGGTGGATAACTGACAGAATCTCTGATCCTATGACCCTTATTCTAATGGGAAAAGTTCAAAAAAAGTAAATACACTAATAAAATGTATTATGGAGATCTTTGCATGAAAAAATATATCAGGATAATGGAGGTAGAGAAAGAGAGGGGGTTATATTTTATTTTGACTTTCCAAGGATGCTTCCCTTATAAAGTGATATGAGAAGAGAAGGGTGTGAGAGATTCATCAGCTGTTATCTGAGTAAGAGGATTTGAAGCAAAGCAGAACAGAGAGTAAAGGGCATGAGGCAGAAGAGTACCTAGATAGCTATAGAAAACAACAAAATGTACAGAGAATGAGCACCCGAGAGAGGGAGAGTAGGCAGTAGCAGGAGAGAAGTTGTGGAGGGGAGTGACAGTAAAACATGGTAATACATTAGCATTTAACTATGTATAATGGATTACTAGAAATAAAATTTTGGAAGTCAGAATAACAATGTTGTTTTAACAAATACTAAGTCCTTAAGCTTCTATGTTTATTCACTCCCAAACTCTTCTCTTCTCTAAACATAACCTACATGCTACTAATTTCCAAAATGAGCACCTGTTAAAACAACATTGTTATTCTGAAATCAGGTCAAAAGGGACAGAAGTCTCCAACCAAAAAACCACAGAAAAACAGCAGCACTTTTAAAATGCGATTTCTGCCACCCAGGTTCCCTCTGGTTGCCAGTCAAATGCAATTTCACAACAGAGTTTTATTTACAAGGAACATTAACAGGGAAAACATAAAGTCCTTAAAGCCACCAGTGGCCAGTTATCTTACCCCAGTCACCTTTTTCAGTCCCAAAGATCCCAAAGACACATGTCCATCATGGTGCCCTTTTGCCCCTCCAAACCTGAGGCAGGCACTCTGCAAAGTCCAGTCTTTCTCCAGTGTCTTCTCTTTGCTTCTTCTCTCTCCAATGTTCAGAGCTGCCCCTCTTCTCCAAAGCTCTTCAAACTTCTTCAACAAGTGCCGATGCAAAAATTAGCTTCCAAATCCCTGGTTGTTTCCAGGTATCAGCTCCATGCCACCTTGCTGCAGTTCCCACTCTCCGCACAGGCCACCCTTCTACCAGCCACTCCCCCACCATGGCTCCTTGCCACCACAAGCTCATTCTTCCAGTGGGCTTCTGCCCAGCCTGGTTATTTGGGCTACTGGCCCACCATTCTCATGTCTCTCCTTTCCCCAAAAGTCTCTCCTCCTTCAGTCTCTATTTCCCTTCCTTCCTTCCTTCCTTCCTTCCTTCCTTCCTTCCTTCCTTCCTTCCTTCCTT